>CM023360.1:37813653-37892951 GCA_013282895.1 Eriosoma lanigerum
AAAAATGTGTCAGCACCACTGACTACCTATATGTATTTTAGCTACGGGTTATCTTTACAATTTAAAATCTATTAGGTTTATGATATAATGTGTAATACATATAGGCTAATAAATTTTCCATAGCCCATTTTTCCAATTTACAAATGTACCATAACATAAGTCTACATTCTATAAAGAATTATACATTTATAGTATCAAAAATTGTTTTATTATCCAACTTAATCAAACTTATCATCTGATCAAAATAGGTATTTATAAGATAATTTAAATATTTAAGTATATGAATAAATTAAAACATTTTTAAATATATTATTAGATTCGGAGCAAAGCGAAGAATATATTGGTTTTACAAAGATGTTTTTTTTTTTATATGTATGAAGACACTTTTTCGGGTATAAATAATGGTCCGATAACTACAAGTAGGGTATGCTTTCGTTTGCAAGTTGTATCTAGTTAGTACTTTATTTAGCTTATTTTTCGAATTTGTCAAAAGTTTTTCTTAGGAGGCGAAAAATTCCAAAAAAATTGTGGAAAATCTGCAAAATTACGATTCCTGTTGTTATAATTTTTTTAATTTCGTTATAACTAATTGAGTTTTCATCTTAGGGATTTAAAATTTTTTTTTGAATATAAACATAAGTAATATACATATGTGAAACAATTTTGGAATGGATTGATTGATTATTTGGCCCAGTATGGAGCTTTGAACTTTATTCCAAAAATGCTTAATATATCCGGCAATTTTTGATTTATCGCTTTGAAAATTTTGTCGAAGTATAATCATATACTACTTAATCTTTTTACAAAATATTTTGAAAATCGTGACTGATAATTTTTTCTTTTTATAGGCTTTTAAATGAAATTTCTCGAAATTGGAAAAATAACGGTTTCATTATTTAAATTTTTTTAATTTCGTGACAACTATTTGAGTATTTATCATAAGGACTTAAATATTTTTTTGAGTGTCAACATAAATGTTTTACATTACAGAAAAAAATGTTGACACGATTCATTGATTTTCTGACTAAATATAAAAATTTAAATTTTTTCCAAAAATGTTTAAAATTTCCCGTAATTTTTGCTTTTTCGATTTGAAAATTTTATCAGAGTCTAAACATATACAACTTAATCTTTTTACAAAATATTTTAAAAATCGTATGTTGCAACTTTATTTAATTATAAATTATAATTAAATAAATTTAATTATAATTTAAGTATAAATTTAAAATTTAATTTTAATTCATATCGATCGATTTGTGTTAAATACAAGTGTTAAATATTTTAAGTAGGTTTGTGACTACTCCATAAACAATAATTAATCTTATTCAAGCACATGTATATGGATTAGTAAATTAATATTACCTATTATTGATACATCAGTTATAACTTACAGGTAGACGAAATTGCAGCACCTCTGAAAATTTTTTGTCGGTATTCCTCTGCTATAAATTCAACAGAATATAATATTGAAAACTGGACAATTATATTAAATGTTTTAAAATAAATCTATTTCAACAAAATCTTAAGAAATAATAATCTATCTGAGTATATTCAGAAATTTACTTACCACAAGATTGTTGAATTAAATTTATTTTATCTAACAACATAATAATAATGTTATAAAAAATATTATTATATATTATAATTAAAATACGTCAGCAATATAATAAGATCATATTATTATCCGCAAAACCTTAATTTTAATGCAATTCTAAAACCGTCATTTTATTTTAATTGCTAAAAAACATTTATTTTATGAAAACACAAAAGTATAATTAAGTATTTATGTACTAATACCTAACATAAAGCTTCATTAATAATAGTCATTTATTTTTATTATTATGATGTGTCTAGTAATTAAAATAAAAAATATAATCTATCTCTTATCGTGGATATGTTTTTTAATAAATTCGACAAATAAAAAATACACATATGGATAACACTTTCAAAAATAGATTTAAACTTTATTTATTTATTGGATTTATTGGAAATGGTTTTATGTGTTAAACTTTAACTAATTATATTTTTTAACTTTCACACCACTTTTAAGATATATTTGTTTTTAATTGAAGTACGGTATCATTTTAGTATACATAGAACATGTTAATTTAATTTATCTATATTAGTTATACGCGTTATAAGTTATAACTATTTGAGTTTACCTAAAATTATATTGTTATTATTATATTTAAGTGGCTATTTATATTCATAAATATTCACGAATCAAAATGAATACATTTTATAAAATAAATTTTTTTCAACAAATAATTTGAAATACAAAAAAATAAATGTGTATCAATTTAAAGATAATTCAGTCATATTTAATAACTATTACTCGGGTTATGAATCGTAAAATTAACACATTATAGTGGGTTTCGACAATCTGTAAAAGATGAAAAGTGATTTTATATTACTATATTAAACTAATTGATAATTCATTCAACTGTTTTACAAAAAATTAAAACATTGGTTTTAAATTTTAATAATGCCTACCTTCTCTATATTATTGATATATCAATTATTATATTATAACTATAACGTATTGTTATATACTTTTAAACTTATTATCAAATTTTTCAGCTACTTCTGCTATTAATTTAAGATCACTAATTATATTTATAATATCATGTACTTAAATGATTTCATCAAACAACGATGAGAAGAATATTTTGTAATATGAGATTTATTATTATAATATGTGCAAGATATTTGTGCATATTTTCATTCTATCTATAATACTATAATAACTAATATACAAACGAACATTATTTTAATTCCTTAACAAGTAAGTATCATTATAAAAGGGACTGCTATATTTTTCTTTATTATGAACAATTCTATTTCCATGATGATTTTATTATAAATTTGTAATAAAAATGTAATTATTTTAAACGTTAAATTAAACAATTTAATACATTTTTCAAAAAGGGAAAGTAATATAATAATATAACGTTTTCATATCAGTTTTTATCAAAAATGATTTATTTAAAAAAGCCAATTTTTGCATTAATAAAATATTTAAATACCTAAACTAATTAATCAAAAATTTTTTTTAATATAAAGAGAAGAAACTAATAGTTATTTATTTTATATGTTTTTATCATCCAAATTAATGGAAACAAACTATTTAATTATAATACACTTGCACTCTTTCTTTCTAAATTTATAGTCGATTATATTATATATATAAATATATATATATTATGATATTATAATTCGTGTGATCTTACATTTACAAATTTCAATATCATGAGCGTCGATTTATAAATAAAAAAAAACAGATTAACGAAATGATTAAATGAAACAGGACTTTAAAATTTATAAATATTGTCAAAATGTATTGTTATGTTTTCAATGTTCTAAATTTCGGATAAAATCGATAAAATTGAACTAAAATTATGTAATAAATTTTTAGTTCAATTTATCGTAAAAGGCATAACCAGTGTTGTACAAAGATAACCCAAAATTTATCTTGATAAGATGATAGATAATTGATTTTAAATTTATCTAGATGAGATAAATATAATATATATATATATGTATAATAAATAGATAACATTTAATTTTTTTGATCTCAATAAGAGATAAAAGATAATCAATTTTATCTAGATAAAAAATAGATAATTAATATTTAATATTGTAGATCTACCGTTCGTAATCGGCATAAACTATAGTTATCATTACATGATTAGTTTTTAATCATTATTATTATTAATTATAAACTATCTGATGCTACAGTTAAAACTATAAATAGTGTTTATAGAGCGCGGTTTAAAATAATTTTGTATCAAAATTTTTTAAATTATTGATTGAATAATTATCTAGATGATTATTTTCAGATAGCCTATTTATTTATCTACATAAGATAAAAAGATAACTATATTTTATCTAGATAACGCACAACACTGGGCATAACACTATAATCAAAATTATTTACTAGAATTTCTCATTATCAATAAAAATATTAATCATTATTATTTTAAATAATTATCACAAAAGATAACAATTAATAGTCATAACACGGGTTTTTTGCTATACGAACTTAAGTCCGTGACTAAAAGCTTTATAACATGAATTTGACTTATAATATTTATGTTTCATATGGGTTCTAGACTTTTAATAATGTGATAAAGTTTTTTTTGAACCACGTATTTTATTTAATCAAATACTATGACGATCATGTGTATTTAGTATGTTATTGTAATTTCATATTTCTTATTGCAACATGAAAACAAATTATTAGAAATAATAATATATCGTATGAGTACAATATTTCATAGTTATAATAGATATAGATATTATTCGTTTAATATTTTTTCTCCTATTATTATTATTATTATAAGTAGGTATATCGATTTAGCGCAAGATCTATTAATATTTATTTTTCAAAAATATTGAATTTTAAATTATAAAATAATCATAAAATATTACGCGTGTATACCTACGTTCTGGTTTTGAAATTCGTATTTAACTATTAAGTACTTTGGTATACCTACCTAATAGTTTCATATTTACCTCGTAAATAGAAATAAGATAAAAAAAATTTAATTAAATTACTTTATAATTGATAAAACTGTTATTATAACACATTTGTGTTATATTCCAAAAAATTAACTTTAAAATTAAAAACTACAAAAGTTATTTTTAAATAATTACATATTACATATTAATAATTAAATTTATTTACTAAAGAATAATAACGTAATATTTAGTTTAATATTACATATAGTTTTATGTAATGAAATAAAATCGAATTCGGAAGTAAAAACTTTGTAAAAAACCAAAATGATATAAAAACATTTTTTTAAGTCGATACATATTTAATAAACCGATAATATTATGATTCATCAAATTTTATTATTCATAACGGTCAGTTACATATATTCGTTTAACGTAAAACGTACTTTTAATTTCAACATTTTTATGAAATTTATATAAGATGTACAATATTGATATTAAATTTAATAGAAATATTAATTTTAGTTGGCGGGTTTAGATTTACTTAGGACTTATAGAGGGGAAAGTCATCAAGATCCTATCCCTATTCAAAAATACGTGGAAAAGTTTAATCGGTAACAAGGGAACACATTAGATTGTTAATAATATATCGATATAATTTAAACATTTGGATCTGATTCCGATATCAATATGATGATTATATCGCTTTTTATTTTCCAGCAATCAACGCGTATAATATGATAATTTTTATACATACCTATATTATATATTATCGATATAATTTAGTTTCTCGTGGATGACCAGCGTTCCGCACTATCTAGATAAATAATTAATCATCTTTTATCTTATCTAGATAATTAATAAAACTATTAATTAATCTATTATCTAAGATAAATAATTGTTCTATATTTGTCAAATTATCTATAGATAAAAAAATTTGAGAAAAAAAAATTAATTCGTTTATAACCATTTGAGAACCAATGGCATAATAAATATTTTTATTATAAATTGTCAATTTATTGTCATACCATTTTTGTGGTGGATAAATGTGTTTAATACTTTTAGTTTATTTTTATTTCTACTAAATAACAACTTATGCAGTCATGCTATATGGACTGTCCCGTTATATTAATTATATTATATTATATTTAATATTAGCATCACGATGTAGTTTCTCTACATCAAGTCACGTCTATTTCATTTACTATAGGTACATTATTTATAATATAATAAATATAATATCATAGACCTATTCAATGATCAAATATGATAATTAATTAATGATTTAATATTTATAAGACGAAAAATAATCTTTTGCTTTGCGCGTGACAATACTATTATATACGTGAACGTCTTTATTCGATTTTCAAATATCAATATAATTTCACATATTCAAACGAGGGTTTTTATTTTTATTAATGGAAAAAAAATAGGAAATATTTTAGGTATATCTATATCGATTATTTACGTGAACAAAAGTTTACGGTAAAATTTTGTAATAAAAAAAAATAAGTTTTTTAAATATAATATGTATGAAAGAAATGTTATTGTTCATTGTTTATTATTAATAATAAACCATTGAAAAAATTATCTTTTATCTATAATTTTTATTTATCTATAATCTATACCTAGATATTTTTTATACGAGTTATCTTTTATCTTTATCTAGATAAAATTTTAGTAATCTGTGCTCGACACTGTGGATGACATGTCAATTTATTTCATATTTCATATGGGTATGGTACGCCATACGTACGCAGCACCAATACATAATTGTACCTCAGGTAGGTATGTATCGATTTCGTCGTATAGGTAATATATTTTCTCGTCTCCGCGGGGAAATCGAAATTCCCACGAATCGTGACTTAAATCGCGATTATGGTTTGTGACGGCGCGAGTTGGCGGGTAAAAGTTACTTCTCCGTCGTCGTCGACCCTCGGATTACGAACGGGCGGAGGGGATAGGTGCACGCGTGCGTATATGCGACGACTAGGCGGCGGTCGAAGGGACGGGTGCCGCCGTATATATATATATATAATATGCGGTACCAAAATGTCACCAAGAGATAATCGGATTACGAAATCAAAACTAAAGATCGTTCGCAGTGTTTTCATTTTTTTTTTTTTTTTCGCTCTCCCTCTCCCTCTCCACCGTACCCCAGGCGCACACACGATAATCGGGTATTACGGGTGCTTCGACGGCAACATCCGAGGTGACTAAACGCCGAGATTATCGTAGCTCAATACGCACGTGCAAGACACGCGTTTGTCGCTGCGTCGGCCGCGCGATGATGCTAATAATGCAAAAATACATCCCCACGAAACACCGTGCCCCAGAAAATCTCTGCTACCATAATATCATACATAGATACTCGCTTTCGACCGGGTATGCGGTCACAAAATTTACATCCAATGTGTGTGTGTATACACATACATCAAACGTGATATTATTTACCGTTAGGTATATCGCGTTGCGTAGAAACCACGGTCGTAGATAGAATTGTTGCGGATCGAGTTATACGAATGTCGCTTACAATAGTTCTTGTCAAATACGAGAAAAATTCACGTTATAACCATCTAGGTTTATTTTAACCATTGTACTTCTAATAACATTAATCATTGAAATTGTTGTACCTATTTGCTATTTCTATATTGCTTGGGATGAGTTCTAGCTAACATCTACAAGAAGCGCTGCACGCACTTCACTTTAGAACATCATTAACCCGTAATCGATCTTTAGAAGGTATACGTTAGGCGAGGAAAAAAATTCTATGTAGACATAGAACCATAAATAGAAAAACGTATTGCCGTAGGTACTCACAGGGGCTACATTTCAATATTTTTATAAGGGGAGCGAAAATTGAAACAGGCCAAGTTTTACATCGAACAGGCCAATTTTATTTGATATTAAAATTAGATTAGTAATTGACATATTCATTAGCAATGCATTTTTTAGAAATGTACAATTTTTTTTAATGATTTGTGATACATAAAAGAAATTAATTAAAATAATTAATTGGTCTTAAAAATAATTAGATAAATACATTACAATGAAATAAAAATAAGTAGTATGTACCGCTGTCAAGCAATTTAATATATCACTATATTTATTTTCGGCAAGAGCTATTCTGACAACGATGGCCATGTGTATATTACTAATATATATATATGTATATTAGAACCATAATGAAATAACGATTTCGGTTTTGGTTCTGGTATTGTGTACAAGTAAAAATTATAATGGTCCTCTTTATAGTTTCGATTTTTAAGATTCTCCAACGAGGTTTTTAACGGTTATTTATTTTTCTGATATTTGTGAATTATTTTGTTGTATTTTACAAGTTAAGTCGAGTTACTATATTCATTTATAATTAGCCTTACACGTATTATATTAATTAATATTACATTTGCTTTTGTGGGATAAAAAAAAAACATATCTAATCCTACAAACTATCGTCTAATAATAGTTTAATTGAGGAAATGTACTTGTAAATAATAAATTATCTACCGTGCCATATTTCCAAGTTTAACAGCTAAAAAAAAATTATAATGTTATGAAAAAGATAAAAACCATATTTTTTAATTTTATTGAAATGGATATGTATCCAAATTATAATTTCTGTGTCGGTTCGGTTTTCACATAATTTTCAAATAATTCAGGTTAAGTTAGGTTAACCTGGTTGACGTCACTCGTATAAACTATACTTATCTTATTTGTTCATTTGTTAGTAAGAACTGGTGTATTGGCAAATCACAAATGTATTTCCTTTTTTATCTTATAAATTTATATAAAAATCTTATAAATCTTATAAATCTTATAAACTTATATACTATAATATAACAATTATCAAGTATATTATGCTAGAATTTGATATTATTCGTAATAGCGTTGAGAATTTATCATGTAAGATTGTTTGATTGCTATTATTTTATCATAAAAAAAAATAATTGTTGAATATTTCAAGGATTTTTATTACATTTTACATGTTAAACTTTCAGTTAGATGCATGAGATGGATTTGGGCTTACGCGAAATTCTATCCTGAAGATACCTATAATTAACGAAAATAATTTCGTACCTATATAATTTGTATAGTAGACGAAACGATGATTAGCTGTCGCCAAAGTAATCAGATATTAACGAGTTACATTTTTCATTTAAATATGGATTAAGTGATTTAATTTTTTAAAAAAAATATATTATAGAAATCTACAGTAAGACAATTGATAGGAGTTTTCCATTTTAATAATTTAAATATATCCTTAAAACACAACTAACATATAATTACCATTAACCATAGTTCAATATATATATATATATATATTTTACCGACTATAAATCATTTGTGTTGATTTGTTTTCAGTAAATCATAACCACGTTATTATTATCGGGATATAAAATCGCAAAAACATTTTAACCACGGTCTGCAACGTAAATGTTAATATTTCGTTCTAAAACAACTTCGATATCTATTCCGATTTTGTAAATTTTGAAATATAATATAAATAATAAATTCAACTTCATCATCAAGTCGACAGCTATACTATATTAGTTGTCACTGGTATATCAATATGCAAATTATGATCCAATGATTGTATTACATACAAATGAAGTATTCAATCAAGTTAGTCGTATGTACGCATTGTACGTTGTTTATGTTATCATTTTGCTATGAGTGTTCAGTGTGGATATTATTAGCACAGATTAAATAAAACCAGATAAGACACTAAGCTGTTGGCTCAAATGTAAACAAAAAAAATTCAACTTCACGTCATAGTGACAACATTCATAAAATGAAATTATTGTACACTCATTTTACCATAAAATTGTATCATAAAAGTTTCGTATACTAATATTTTATTTAATTTGTGTTAAATATTTATTACAAAATGTAAATAAAGCAAACTAAAATTTAAAGTCAAAAGAATACAATAAAATATCTAAAAAACACGTAAGTCAATTGTACACAAAACACAAGTGACAAATAACAACTTTGAAATTACAAAATCGCAGTCAAAAAATCTCGTACATAACACAGCGTTAGGTTAGCATAAAAAATAACAATCAAAAATTCATTGACGCATATTTTCTATTTTTCTTCAAAATAAATTTATTTTTTGTTAAGTGGTTATTCTGCCGTCAAGTTGAATTTTGTTTTGATTACATTTTTGAGAACTTCGTTGGTTTTATAAGAAGTGTCTTAGGCATGTTATTAGGTATAATCAATTAATAATTATATAGTAAAATCTAAAAACTCTTTAAACTCGAACGTACCTAATGGAATGATAAATGAAATTGAGTTTGTCTTAAGACAATATTAAACAAATAAAAAGATATTATTATTATTATTGTTATTATTTTATGATTTTTCAAAGAGTATGTGAACATTGTGAAGGCACATTTTTGTAAAAAATAATCTATATCTGTTTTCATCTATTATACATACGCGTCTCAATAAACAATATAGGTATAACCATGGCTAAATATATAGGTATGACAGCAACTGTGTAAAATGTTGTTATAGATTATTGTATTATATGTATATGTATATGTACATGTATTATTATTCCATGATATTGCATGAAAGAAAATCTCAGCTGACAGTGATCCATAGAGTAGATTATTATCATCAGCTTAAATCATGTGACATAGCACACTCAATATTTATGTTTGACCAATTATTACTGTTATTTGTTAATGATAATAATTGATAAAGAATTCACAGCCAGTGGCCGCCATGACACCTGCGTATTAAAAAGTTACTGTCATACTTCTAATATTTAGTCATGGGTACAACGAATCAAACAATTAATGTTTTCCGCTCGAGTAGAAAGTTATAATAAAAACGATGATTTTAAAAATTAGTCGCACAAAGGGAATACAAAAACCATAATATTTTATTCATGACAATAATTTTTGTGCTTCGGTACGAAGAATCGCATTGGTATGCCTTTTGAGTTCAGGACGTTCAGGTTACGGTACAATGGATTTTGGAACAACGGAAAAAATACGTTTCGTACTCGTTGCGAAAACCCTATCCTCCAAACATAACGTGCAATATATACGTATATAATAATAATATATAACTGTAACGAGAAAATCTCCGATGTAGCATCGTTTCCGGTATGACACGGAGACAGCTCTCGTAAAGTCGGTTACCATGGTTACACTTGACGGTAACTACGGGCGTCGTCTTATCAGCGCCATCCAGATTGCCACGCCTCCCCCTCACCGCCGAGGTTGCTCTTCTTTTATTATCCCCCGCCGCTATCCCCTCGCGCGCCCCTTAACTTCCCCTCAGTCCGTTCTCTACCCTGACGATCGTTCTTATCGCTTTTCCTTTGTCACCCCTCAAAACCTAACCTGTCACCCGTATTGTTATAACAATAATAACACATAATATATGTTGCCGGATTTTTGAATCGAAATAAAAGGACGGCAAGGGGAGGAATAGGGGAGAAAAAACAACTTTGCCGACCTTTTGTAGCCATTCAATTTATTTTCTTTTTCTCCGTTTCGTCGTAAACCCGAACGGAGGATATACGTTGATGTTATCGATCACTGCGTTGCAAACCACACGCTATACTCTAACGAAAGGCGCGGCCAAACTTAATATTTTATTGACAAAAACCGATATTGTTAGTTTTAAACATTGAGTTTACAAATAGTTTATTTACATAAAATAACTGCGTATCAATTAATTAAATGTAATAAAATACATTTAGTTTTTACGTTAGAAATACATTTCTAATACAAATTTCAATACTAGTATGACATATTATTAATGAATTCCAAAGAGTGGGATAATAAAAATTCTGTTCATCAGTCGTTCAAGAAAATGATTTAATCAATTAAAATCGTAAATGAACCTGCTGAAACAGGAATAAAACTCATGGAGGATTTTGATAACAAATTTACAAAAAATGAAAATGATAAACAGTTTTTGCTTCGAGTAAGTTACATAAAGCTATACCTACTTAATTTAATTATAATTTTATTTTATGTATTATAGGTTATACAAAAATACAGTAAAACTTATCAAAATCACACAAGAATGGGTATAAATGCATCATTTCAAGGCGATGACACTGACCTAACTAACTAACTGACTAACTATATTATTTAAATAGTTTTTAATATAATTCTATATTTTTAATTAAAATAAAACATATATTATTAAAATAATAAACAAAAAGTACTTATGTGTTATAAATCAATGATTATTATTTTTAAAAAATAAAAGCACTAGAAAAAAATACGATTATATTGAATAATAAATATATAAAAATTCATGATAATTTATAAGTGTTTTTTTTAGTTTTTGTATTTATTATTAAAACTGCATATACAACGAATTTTTAACAAATAACCTTTCTTCTAAAAAATCGAATTTTATATAGGTACTTTCGATAAGTAACATTTTGTCGTAAAATTAACCTTACAGCATGTATATTTTTATAATAGCAAAAAATTAATTTTTCCAAATAAATTATTTATAAATCTTTTTGTGTATTTTGTTTAAATTATATTGAAAAATGATAGATTTACAAGAAATTTTGTATAGACAAATTGTAAGTAAAATATTCTAAAATTTAAGTCCTATAAATTTATGTCAAGGTCTATACTTACAAATTAAAAGAACCATAAAACTACCCATTTGACTATTTTTGAACTCTCTTACGTCACGAGAAGGGATTGAATGATAAAAATGTATACAAATCAGATTTTTATAGCATTGAACAAAATAGGAAGATCCTAAATAAAAAAAAAAATTTAAAATTTTTTATATATTTTCTTATACCTAAGGCTCACTCTGAATGTTGGTTACTAGGTACCTATATACGATAATATTGAATATAAATAATTATTAATCTTATTATTATCATTATTAATCATTGGCTTATTAAAATTTTAATTTCTCGTTGACGATTACAATATATACTTGTTTTCTAAGAATTGTAATAAACGTTAAATTATAGCTGCACACTCTAAACAATTTCAATAAAAATGTATGGTACAATACAATTTAATTAATTATTAATAAATAATATGAACAATTGAATATAAATTACACAATTTGTTTGCGTAAACTGTATAAAAATATTAAAAGTAAAAAACATCAATTATCTATATATTGTTCGATATATTATTTTTTTATTATTAATCCACACTTGATTAAATGTAATTAAGTAATTTTTAATAATATGTACTAATCTATTAACTTTGTCGATTATGCGTTGGGTATGTTGTTTACAAATGGTTTTGATTAAATAACTATAATTATTATTAAAATATTTTAACAATATGATAATTTATGAAACGAAACATACGGTGGTATAATATATTATTTAGATACGCATTAAGATTGATCACTTCATTTATAAAACACAATTATATAATAATAATATATGTATATAAATATTTAATAAAATTACCTATATTTGTTTATAATAATATTATGTGTGCGCTCTACTCGCGAAGAGCTATCTGAAATATGAGTTATGTTATGAAAGGGATTCGGTATAAATATCGCATTCGAAAAATAGGCCCATCAATAATCGAAGTGTCATAGCTGCCAGCGCCGCGTCAGATTTAAGACCCGTGTGAATGGATTTTGACCCCTCGAAAGTTGTTGGGGATACCACCAAAACACCGACGCCTGCTATTTCTTTTTATAAGGGGATTATTGACCTATTTTTTCGATTAAAGTCGGTTTTAGACTAGGGATAAAAAAAAATAGTTATTTTTTGTGTAATATATATATATATACCTATATATAAACATGACGCAACGAAATAAAAAATGATAAGTCAATATTAGTGTCACACGATTTATTTTATTAACTTCGGACACATAATCCTACACACGATGCGACAACTACTATAGTATTATATTGACATATAAAACATTTTCCAAGTATTACAATACAACGTTATGTATCTAATGTATTTATGTATTTTTAAATTAACCTTTCATAATTTCAAATCAACAAAAAATCACACTATTTTAAAATATTTATTACTATTTACCATCGTTAGAAAAATACGCATAATAGATTTTATCTACATTCTTAACTAGTTAATTTGCTACAGTATTATGGTATTTTTTTTTATCTTGATGACACTTAGTTTTTGAACATTTTTAATTATTTTCCACTACTAAATAATGTATAATAATCGTCTCGTTGCAGCTGGGTGTAATATTAATATATATTATACATTTTATAATAATTATTTAACTACTTTACAAAAACATGAAATAAGTACACACTTTAACACGTGTTCTACATTACAAAAATTATAGTTAGTTTTATTTATTTTATTGTTATTAAGTAAATTTAATATTGTTTTCAAATCCGATTGTTTTATAGGAATTTAATTTATATATTCATTTCATCAACATGAATTTACGAAATAAAATAATTATTAAGTTCGAGATTTTATTTTCTCCCATTATATTTCCAACCATTAAAATATTTTATAAAGAAAATAATCGGTACAAATAACTAACAAGAATCGTTAATTTATTACTGGAACATTGTGATTATATGTTCTAAATTATTTTAGAAATAAATAAATATAATAGTTTATTATAGAAAATTAATTAATATTTTAATACAGTATACTTATACCGTAATTGTACTTATAGATATTGTTATTTCATATTAATTAGGCCAAATATATGTATATTTTCTGTGACCCAATATAATAGAAACTTAGTTAAAATTAGTTAGATATCCAGACATGAAATATTTAAAATGACTAAGTAATAGTGAGTATCCTCTAAAAAAAATATTGAAACAAAATATTTAAATTATAAAAACTAATATATTATTTAGGTAGTTAAAAAGTGAACATGGTTATGTTAATTGAATTATTGGATGACAAAAATTATGAAAATAATAACAATTACAAAATTAAAGTGTGTGGAATTTCCTAGTTTTCCATTGATATCGAAATAATATAATATACAGAGTTGTCAGAATATCATGTAACAAAACTCCTGGAAATTATTGTATCCTGTATTGAACAATCGCGTCTTCTATATTTTCATAATTTTAATATATTTTTTATTCTGTAAACATGAAAAATATTAGATATTTGACTTTAATATTATGGTTAATCGGTTTTAGGAAAACATTTTATGTTTCTATAAAAATTGACTATTTATTACCAATATATAATCTCAAAACAATCATATTTATAGTTATCATATATTTCATATATGTATATAATTATACCATTATCATTATAATCATATTATCATATTATGACATTATAATTATTATTGTCATTATAATTCCGATGTGATTCACGTTCTGCTTTCGTCTACATTCAGTAAACTATATCTGTATTGTATTGTAAATTCGAACGGACCTTATGTTTCGCATAACTTATAGTTACATATTTCAATGTGTTTTTATTATTATTTTGTAATGCTTTTTGTGAAAATTTGATTTTAAATATTCATAAAAAAATGTGCCTTTCGTTCTCGTACAAATAGGTACGTGTGTTGGTAACAATAGTAATATATTATACTGCTGTTCGTACTATAAAACTACAATATGAAGGACCGATGAGAAAATAAAAAGACAAAACCCGCGGCGAAGTGAAGATGACGATTTCCCCCCTCCGACATCTTGAATTTTATCGTCGTAGAAGAGAGGTGTGAAATCAAGATGGCGGCTAACGTTTGTGTGCCGCGCGTCCTCCCCTCACGACGACTGCGGCTCGTATCTGCAGATATTGATCGGCCACGCAGAAGGGGTTGCCGACCATTCAAGGAGCAGATAACAACTTTCCCATCGACCGCCGGCGTCGTGGATGCTGCCGCTATATAATATATTATATAGTCTCTTTGAACCCTCTTCACTGAATACACAACAGACGAATTCCTCAAACAGATTTTCTCAACTTTTCGCCCACAAAGTCCCGCACGAACTACTTTATAATTCTAATATTAATTAGTGAAATATGATTCGTAGATAACACTGTCCATAATAATATAATGTGAGTGTAGGTATAGCAATATTAATATACCTACAAAACAATGATTTACAACATTAGGTGAATATTGAAATTAAACCGGTAATTTGTGCATCGTCGTGTGAATTATAAACCGTTTAAACGTTTTATATTTATATTTACGTCGACGTTAACGCGATTATTAAATCTTAAAGTTCGCATTTAATGTTACGACTAAACTTTATCTATGATCAATTATCGATACTATAAAATCATTCGTTTCTGAATAACATTTGAAAAAAATGCATTTTTTTTTTATAATTTGTCTATATCAGTTGGACACAGTATCTCGGAAGTGATAATTATTTTAATACGCGTTATATTGGTTTGCAATCAATTTTATCGGAACGAAAAAAAAAATTGAATAATTATTCTAAGCAAAACAGCATTACTGTTTGAGATTTATCCCTGTCAAACAAACTCAAAACAGTAAAGATAAGAACGCGTCTTAGACAATTCCTATTAGTGAGTCAAGTGTAGAAGACGTGTTAAAATTATATTCATAAGACGCCAAGTATATACGAGACTCAAGATGGTAGATTTCTTTCTTTTCATTATCCCAAGTGAATAAAGCTATATACTTAAATAAAACACAACGTCCCGGTGGGAAAATGTGTCGCGTGAACCATTTTCTATGCGGATACTCATATTATTTATCACTTTTAATTTTCTGACAAAATGAAGAACTGATTACAATCTTTCTTCCTTGAAATGAAAGAAAGTTTAACTTTTGAAGGGGAATAAGATGATGAGAGAAATCAAATTGTTTCAAAATAAAACGGATTAAAACGATAACTCAAAGATCAGATGATAATGTGTCAAGACTTTTAATATAATAATATTATAATAATGCCGTAAAGATTAATAAATGTACGTTCAAAACTATGTATCACCGCGATTTATAAAAATAGATTTTCTTGATGATGATGTAATTTAATTTAAATTTGTTTCAAATTCATTTAAAATCTTCAAGTTTCTATACTAAATAGTATTATCGTATCTACAAGTGTAATGATATTATTGTGCCTAGTATAAATTGTACATAATTATAATTTTATATACCTACCCTATGTCTACCTACTAATTATAATATATAGTAGAATCAATATAACGTTTATATTATATTATGTCATAATAGTTATTGCAATGTTCTAAAATGTTATATATTTTTTTTAAAAAAATAAACAATTTATACTTTGCACATAAGAGATAAATATTTATATTTATAAATTGGTAGCAATATGTTTATGCTAACATATTATTTTTATGAAATCCTGTGCATTAATTAATATTATATTGTCGCATTTAATTAGCATGAATTTGTATGAATACTTTCATAATTTCCATGGATTTAGTTTAAGAGATATAAGAAATACATGCCATTACCTAGCATGTAAATAACATGAATTTTCTATTAAAATATAAATACAATTTAAAATTATTATTTATAATATTTTAATAATAAAATATAACATGTATTAAGTATACTAATAGAAGAAAGTAAAACATTTTTTTATTTTTTTTTTTTTTATAAAAAAATGCCAGTCACTGCAGACAAACTATTAATAATTATTGACAAGAGACAAAATCCAATATACAAAATCGTAGATTCCTAAACAATGAATGGATACAATTACGTATCCATAAAATCTCATGTTTCATAACATAATAATATAAGTAGTCAATAATAATAATAATATATATATATATATGAATTGTTATAAATAGTTAATATATATTGTAAAGAGTTAACCTCGTTAATATGTGACTTAATATTAGAAAAATAAACTATATATTAATAGAAATGTAAACAATATACGTATACAAATGCAATAATTATAAAGATGCGTGTGATACCTACGGTAGGTTCCTATATTATGACATGTTAAATACACACAAAGGCTAGAGACACGTGTTCCCCACTGAAAAGTTCTTATATCTCTTAAACTAAAAATCCATGGAAATTATGAAAGTAATCATGCAAATTCATGCTAATTGCATGCTAAATAATGGCATGAAAAATTTTAAAAATATATATTTTTAAGGTGTGCGGGGTAGGATACACGTGTCCCACCATTGAAAAGTTCTCATATCTCTTTAACTAAATCCATGCAAATCCATGCTAATTACATGCTAAATATTTGCGTAAAAAAATTACGATTTTTTAAATGTGGGGGCTGGGGACACGTTCATATAATATTTTACGTTTAGAAGGTATATATAAAAAAAAATTTAAAAAATTAGCGTCCAAATATACTTCTCGCGCGTACCGGAAACACGACGGACGACGGACGTCGGTCGGGTTTATTTTGCGCGGAAATTAGTCGGATACTGTTTACGTGTTAATCTGCGGCCTATTGTGCTACGACGAACGCGTTTGTGGGAAACCAGGAAATGGGCTCGGTCGTAACTCGATCGCAAGGGTTGGAACGGTATATTTTGAAATTCGTTTTCCGCGCACATTTTCTTCTCCGTCAGCGCCGCATAAAAATAATAAAACGTAATGTGTATTATATATATATATATATATATTTATAAAAAAAAATAACCACTCGCGCCCAACCACCTAAATGACTGTATAACTTGTACACGATCAAAACGATATCAGTAGCTCGTTAGTTATACACACTGCAGTGGGGTGTGAGCGCAAAACTGGCACGGACGACATTGCGCGCGGCCGAAACGGCGGCACGTGACCTCCGGAGTCGTTTGGTTTGTTCGGATGCAAAAACGCACTAGGGTGACGCGAGTTCCCGTCACAAATCAAACAATGCCCGAGGGCGTTTTTTACTAGCTCTCCGAATCCGTTATGAACGTTTTACAATTTTTTCACCACTCGATGTACTAGGTACTATCGATGTACGTTGTAACCACTCGACCCGCGGACCTCTCACTGCACTCGATATATTATTACAACACGAAACGATAATAATAATAATATAATACGTTAAGTCGCGGATATTGTAATATACCGCGTACGTGGTAAGCGGTTTGTGATGCTCGTCGTTGTTCGCGTGGAAATGTGACGAGCAAACAAAAGGCACATACTCAGAAAAATAAAAACAGCTCGCCAATAATATATTATCATACCGATACAACACGGAGCCACTACGCGCTTTTCGTGATATTATTTAAACCGCGAGTACCAATAAAACGATTGTTTTGTTCGCGACTCGCGTCATTGTCGTTGTGTTTCGCCGTAACGACGGTCGATGGTAATAATATGATAACAACGACGATAATATTATTCACCGGTACAATAGGTACACCTATCATATATGCGTACGACGTGCGTGCCATATGACGCGTATCGATAATAATATTATATTTTTTAATTTTTATAAATATTGACAACAAAAACATTCTCTTGCAACCCAATCGTAGACGACTTCCAGACACTTCAGATTCGTCAATGGTGCACAATATTATATACCCAACATAAACATATTACATAGAATATCAAAATGTGTTATAACAATAATTGTTATATTATATTATATAATATGATACAATTGATACGAACGGAAAACAATAAAAAAATTTTTTAAAAAAATAGCACAACGATTTCGCTAGCATTCTAAAACATACGGTTTACGACCACGAAACTCTGAGCGGTTACATGACGTTATATTGTTACTATATATCATTATAAATACTTGTCAGTTGTCTGATACTTGTTTGTTCCGTGTATACTTAAACATTTCGTATATAAAAATACGTTCTCACTTCTCAGATGCGGTTCTCATCCCCATCGATCGCAATACAGTCCAAAGTCCGTTCAGTCAAAGTTCACAACTTGGTTGTGGGCGACCACGTCTAGAAGAAATGATACCGTTTGTTACAAATAATATTATGCCTACTGTGCGGGAATAGACAATAAAGGAATATTGAGGACAATACGAGAACTTAATAATACGTTTTGAGGTTATTTGGGGTCATTATTTAAATAGAAAAATGTCCCATATCGTCTGTCTCTTTCGTAAAATATATCCATTGAATATCGGTGTTCCCTCTTCCACAATAAAGACCGCAATGCCGCAAGGGGTAGCTATATGCATGTCCTATACATTTCTTTATTATCTATGACTGTAGATCAATCGGTTGTTCATTATCATGAAAATAATATTAAAATAAATACTATAATAATATGTGAATTGGCTTTAATTTGTGTCATACTATAATATTTTATGATAAACATTATTTTTAAACGGACGAACAGAGTTTAATATAATATTGGTAACCTATAGATTTTATCATAATAACCTGATAACTATTGCGTTAAAATTAAATACATTTTTTATTATATTATTATTGTTAATAGATGCTATTTCAAATATTTATTAATTAGATAATTGGATTATAAAATCAGTTGATTATTTTTATAACTATTTAAAATAACACTCATTCAATTAAGTGATTATTCAATTTATTATACTTAAAATATAATAAATATTCTAATCATTTAAAATAAATGTCTGAAATAATTGTATCAAAAATTAAAAATTATATTCTAATTGCATTTGACTATATAAATATTCAATTTTCAATTAAGTATGTTAGACATTGGATTTATTTTACTTAAATAAAACGAGTGAAAATATGTTGTACAATGTATCAAGATAATTGAAAACATATTATAACTTTAAAAAGATTCTTTATATTCAAATGGTATTTGTTAGGTATATTACAAACTTAATTGAACACTTGTTTATATAATAATTAGAGTAATTGTATATCGAAAAGTTTCGCGCATGCACAATAAACTATATTTTTTAAATGGCAACCTACCTTTTTGTATTTTTATTCCTTTGATTTTTATTATAAGTTTGAGTATTGGATCAACCTCATAAGTTAAAAATTGGCTGAGAGCTGAGGGCTGAATTATAGTTATTTGAATATTAAAATTTTGAAATTATTAAACATTTTAACTGATAAAAAATCTATTAGATACATAATTACAAACTATAATATCTTTACGCAGACTTATCGTAATTGCATAGATTTTTTTTAAAATAATCAATAAATTTAATTAGACACTTATTATAATTATAATAATTTTAAATCAATTAATTCTATGCAAACAACTTTTATTTAATTTAATGTCAATTTTTCATTTTTATGGCGAAATTAATTTTCTTTGATTTTTTTCCTAATTTTTAAGATATGAAGAAATAATTTCATAAATTAAAAATTAGTTTGTTTAAAGTTATTTGAATATTTGATATTTAAATTTTGGATTATTTTTATAATCAAAAATGGTAAATAACATTAGGTATCAAATTAAGTAAAAGTTTTAAATTATTATAATTATTTAAATAAGTGTATAATTAAATTTGTTGAGTAATTAAAAAATGATTATTCAATTACACGAGTCTGTGTAAATATATTGGAGTATAATTATGAATTTAATACGTTTTATATCAGTTAAAATGTTTAATAATAAATTCAAGTATTTAAATAACTTCAACTCAACCAATTTTTAACGTATGAGGTTGATTTCAACACTAAAAATTATAATGAAAAAGAAGATTTTGCGATAAAAATGGTAGGTAGCCATTTAAAAAAATATAATTTGGTGCGCATTATCGAAAATAATTGATATAAATTATTTTAATTGTGTAAACAAGTGTATAATTAAGTTTGTAATATAGCAAAAAAAAAAAAAAAAAAAGAACATTAAAATATAATGAATCTTTGTAAATTTGTTATGTATAAGTGTTTCCAATTATCGTGATCAAACTGTATATTTATAATTGAACCGTCCAGTTTCCAGTCGCGTGATATCACTCGTTCATCGAAAATCGCTGTCCAAAACCATATCGACTGCGTATACGATGTCATCAATATATTAAAATGTGCTGTCTATTGTTTAAACGCGTAGCCCTTTGGCCGCGCCGCGTCGTCGGCGCCGTCGCACGTTCGCGACCGCGGTCACGCACCGTTGACGGCGGCGGTCAGATTTCCGCCCGTGACAAAAGAAACCCCTATTTTACACAGTCGGAGTTTAATATTGTTATATTATGGGTTATTTTTAAGGGACTAACACAAACGTCGCTGATGAATGTCCCGCGGGATTTGAGACGGCGACGCGAGGCACGCGATATACGCGAATCGTTTCGGGCGCATTCGCCGTATAGTTTAAACGCGCGACGCGACAATATGTAATAATAATATTCATTAATAATCCTATTGACCGTTTTCAAATACACGTAGAATTTATTACAATCGATTTTCGGACAAGGTAAAGAACTGATTACAATGAAAGAAAGTTTTTTGTTTGATGACGAGAGAAATCTAATTCTATCAAAATATCAAACGTTATATTTAAACGTTTACTATAATAATACGAGATTTATAAATGTACATACAAAAGTACTACGTATCAATAAATTGTCCTGAAAATTGGGGTTTCTTGATGTAAATGCAATTTAGGTTTATCAATATAATATTCTATAATATAATATCTGTTAATATCAAAAATTATTTAATGTCTTCAAGTTACAATAAAGTATTAAAAATCGTATCTACAAGTGTAATACTATTACAAATTATAAACAATTATAAAAATGTGAGTTTATATTTGTTACATAATTTATTGCAACGTTGTCAGATATTACAATTTTCTAAGACTTTTAAAATGTCTACTTTGGTAGGTGATTAAATTTACATATTAAGCATGTTTATGCTAAGTTATTATTTTTATGAATTCCTTTGCGTTAATTAATTGTATCTTCACTTATCGTGTTCATATAATTTCAGATAACGTCTATTATACATTAATTTGTTTTACTTTTTTATCATCTCGTGGTCAGATTAGGTTTGGTTTATTATATATTGCTGCTACTTCTTGATCACGATAATATTTAACGTTTGAAAAGCAAAAAAAAAAAAAAATTATAACCACGTTTCTTGCGCGTATACCGGAAACACTGACAGCTGACGTCGGTCGAGTTTATCTTGTTCGGAAATTTGTAGGATACTTTTTAGGTGTACCTTTGCATTTGCTGCGGCTTATTGTGCTACAAACACGTTTGTGGAAAATCGGGAAATTAGCATGGTCGTAACTCGATCGCAATAGTTGAAACGGTATTTTTTTTAAATTGTTCATCGTTTTAATATTATTATTATTATTATTTTATGAACCGTTTCCGACGACGACATGTCTGCTCAGTTGGCTCGTAAATTATTGTCAATCGTCAAACCCCGGGGGTTTTCGCGGACCAACAAGCGCGACTGAAGACCATGTGGACTATATTGACTATATAATAATATATGCGACCACGATGGGTTGTGGTATAATATTGTTGTATTATTATTGCTATTATCACGACCACGATCACATTAAACGGCGGTGGTGGAAAACTAGTTAAAAGTTAATGGCCGTCCGCATTATACGCATACAACCTGCAGCTAGCGTCTATATTATGTAATTCGACAATAAGTCACCGGCGACGCGAAACAGCAGGCTATCCACCGCACAATAGTGTTTATCATAATAAATGTAGAATTGTATGTGAATCGAAAATATGTCATCGTACTCCCTGTACAATATATTATATTTAATAGTATAATAATATATACGATACAGACAATATAAATAAATGGTCATGACAATCTGTTTTGCCGTATAAACCGACTGTACGCGACGTGATAAAAACGCAACTCAATGATTTTTTATAACATTATATGACAGACGAATGAAACGAAATCCGAACGCCAAGTTATAGACACTGTCGCCATACATTTTAACCGAATAACAATAATATTACCGTACGTGTTTATATAAATGTAAATGTAAAATATAATATATACGATCATCTACTCACAATTGAGCAGATAAAACATATTACGATTTATAACAATGCACAGCGATTTAATATGCTAAAATCAAGTTAATTTTTATTACGTTATGTTTTTTTTTAAAATATTAATTTTGGAACAAATGAGTAAATTTTTTTTCGGAAATATCAAATTGTTTTTCAGTTAATATATTTTATTTGTATAAAGTTAAGTTAAATAAATAAAATATATTTTTATAGAAAAATAAAATGTTTTCATAATAATTATTTATGACGTATAATAATATCTATGTAATTTTATATTTTAATAATTTTAAATTACCAATATATAGTTAATAAGTAGGTACTTAAAAATATATGAAAAAAATTAAATGTAAGACGATGATAATATATTTAATTTTGTAAGTTAACTAAAACTAAAAGTTAATTTTAGATTGTAAGCGAAACGAGGAATGTATTGATTTTACAATTTTTGTCTGAAAGCATTATTTCGGATAGACATTGTGATTACCACAATTAAGGTATACTTTTGGTAGAAAATTTTATATTGTTGTTATCTACTTTATTTAGCTCATTTTTCGAATTTATCAAAAGTTTTTGATTGGGATAAGGAAAATTACCAACAAATTAATATAGAGAACGGCAAAATTCACGCAATCTACATTTATGTTGAACTTGAATTTTATTATTTTATGATAACTAATTTTTCTGTTTCACATTATTTGATAAATAAAGTAACTTTATAAAAATAAATATTATCTGTATAATATAATATATATCTGACTGAGTTTCGTCCAGAATCGTTTTTTTCAATTCAAATCTTAATTATAATTTGTAATATAACACAATAACATTTCACAATTAAACTCATCTCTGAAGATCAAAGGGACGAAGGAGAAACGGCCAAAATCAGTAACTGTCCGGATTTTAACCTTTAATTTAACTTATGATTTTCTAGAAGAACTAAATTTAACGAGTTAAAAATAATTAGATTACACAGTATATCTAATATAATTTATCACTCTATATATTAAAATTAATATAGTTCCATCGTTATGAATGTTTGTTAAATTCTATAGCAAATTAATCGAAAATTTAATATAACGTAATATTAAAATTAAGTAGATATTAATATTTAAAGTAAATATTGCGAATGAAATGCTGTTAGATTCTTAGATTGGTATATAAAACAAATAAGAACGAATAAAATAAAATGTATAAGACACGTGAAGAAATCAATGTGTTCCATATTTTCTTATACTAGTTATTTTATAATATACCTATTTTACGTGAATATAATTAAAAAAGTTTCGCAAAGCTAATTACTATAATACAACCTTGTCTGCGAATCCATATTAACTAGCTAGGGTGTGTTTAATGGTTCAAATATTCAATACAATGAATACAAGTTTACCCGCTGAATCAGTGGGCAAAAACAGAAACTGATACGATCAAAAAGTAATTTAGCGAAAAACATGTATTCTATATACAATATATACCCTATACCCTTTTGGCCATCACCCTTACTAACGTCCAATTTAGTGGGTTATTTATACCCTAAGTGGAGATTGTAAGGGATTGCGTCAACTTTGAATCTCTTTAGACAAGAACCCTTATTTTAGATCTTTGTCAAGGATTAGATGGTATTGATTTAATGCTTAATGTAATTTTATTTTATTATTATTTACGTACACGATAATCTAAAATGTAGTATTATTTTTATGATTTATTTGATATATATATATATATATATATCATGTGCCTAAATGTATATGAAATACAATTTCTGAAGTGATAAGATGATCTTTAATTCATAAAAATACAATATATTTTATTATAGTTATTATTATTCAATAAAACTTTTTCCTTGTGACATACAAATTTAATTATTTTTAATTCTAAAAGAATAATATAATATTTACAAACTAGTAAAGGTATTAACAATAAATTTCGGGTCTTTAAACTAAGAAAATACAATTTATTACAGTTTAACTATCTTTAAAAATAGCGTATATATAAGGTATTAATTTATTAATATATTTATTATGTATTACTAATATAAATCATTTATGAATATTTTTTAGTTTCATTAAATATTAATATTTCGAATACTATAACGTGAAATAATTAAAACAATTTTAAACAAAAAAGTACAATTCCATATTTTAGATTTAGAGCGAAGCGAAGAATATATTGAATTTACAAATGTGTTTTATTTTTTATTTTTTTTTATGCATGAATACACTTTTTTGGGTAGAAATAATGGGTATAATAATCTGACTGTCACATATAAGACAAATCGAGTATGTTTTCGTTAGCAAATTGCGTCTAGTTCGTACTTTATTTAGCTCATTTTTCAAATTTCTCAAAAGTATTTCTTTGGGAAAAGAAAAACTACCAAAAAATGGCGGAAAATCAGCAAAATTATGATTTCTGTTGTTTAAAATTGTTTAATTTCATGATAACTAATTGAGTTTTGATCGTAGGGACTTGAAAATTTTTTTGAGTACTAACATAGGTAGTATACAAGTGAGGTAAAATTTTGAAATGAATTATTAGTATTGTAATATATTATATTGTATTATATTATATATTATATATTATATTGTAATATATTGAGTTTCGCTCAAAATCGTATTTCTAATGCAATATAATTGCATTTAAATCTTAAATATAATAAACCACTAATTTCTCCGATGACCGAAGGGACGAAGGAGGAACCTCCACAATTGACATTCCCATTTTCTTTTTTCATTGAAAAATCATCAAGTATACATTATTATTATTATTGATAATAATGTAAAAAAAATAATAGTGCAAATTCTACACTAATATAATATTATTTAAATAATTATCACATGGTTTTGGTTGTCTAAACAATAACTAAGTAATGTTTTGATTGCGGCCCACTCCGTTAATAATAATAATAATAATAATAATAATAATAATAATAATAATAACAATAATAATATAATATTATTGTATTCATCATTGTTTATTTGTTTCTTTGGTATACAATAGAATAAACAAAAAAATCTCCCATATTTTTTTTAAATCTGAAGTAAACAAATTAAACTGATAATTGATTTCTGTCATAAAAATTTAATTTATTTTAAGATTTTTCAGACATATTTTATGTTTATACTAAATGAGAAATAACCATGTATCAATCTATATCAATTTTTATATCAATACTTTCCATTTTAATTGATAAATTTGGTTATTTTCAATTAACATGTTAACACCTTATGCACCTTCTGAAACTCTAAATTTCTGCTGTTCAAATTCTAAAAGACTATTGATTAATATAAACTCTTTTTTCTTAAACATTTATAATATATTATATATCTTATCGCATATATCGATAACACCTGATCATCAGGTAAATATTTGAAAAATTAAATATTTATCGATATATTATTATTATATTCAATATTTGTTTTCGTTCTCATTTGACATTTGATAAGGTTGATAACAAATTATCGTATAGGATATATAAATTGATAAATTGTCATAAATATTCATAGTGCCCTGCAATTTTCTTACATTATCCAAACGAGATATTTCTTATCGAATAAACATTATTATCCTGGTAAAAGATATTATGTAACCCCTAAATTAGCTATTCAGTCTTCAGTGTTAATACTTGTGCCTATACAGCATCATTTCAAAAAGTATTCCAATAAACTCGAAGTTAGGTTAGATTACCGTTTTGTTTTTAGCGCTTCATAATAATTCTAAGCGTGTAAATTGTGGTATAACAATTTATGTAAAAACACATTTGAATTTATTATTATTCGGTTAAGTTCTTTGATGTTAATTTTTTTTTTTTTTTTAATAGGTTTCATGTTAGCTGATATTTTAGTTTAATTTAAAATTTAGGTGTCATAAAACATATAGGTACTAAGAGTCCAAGTTCAGCCTGAACGCTACGATTTGTGATCTTCAGCTTGACTGCGGTATCGCGGACTTATTCTGCGGACGAAGAATACAATAATATAACGTCCTGAATAATAATATACTATTACAATACTAATGCGATGATTTGCGAGATCTGTTCCGACGAATTCACACCGCTCGCGAGAGTGTTGTATACGATACATAAACGTTAAATACGCCTCTCGACGGGCGTCGTCCCGTCTATCACGCGCCACTAAATCCAAACAACACGGGTGCTAACACCGTAATAATAATAACAAATATACATATATATGTTCGAGCATATACAGGGTGATCGCGAAATCTCGTTATAAAATTGACCTGGGCCGTCATAGTTTTGGTGACGTCGAAATAGCGATCGGTCTGTATGGCGAGCAATAATATCGCCGACATGGGTCATTGTTATCGGGCTGTTTTTGGTGATGTGGGAGTGGGGTTGTATTGTTATTATATTATTAAATACGTGTAGCATATTGACCGGATCACTGAGCCGGCGGAATTAAATAGATAAATAAAAAAAAATAAAAATAAAAATAAAAATCGCAGAAATATTATCGGCAAACCGAGGGATACGGAAAAAACAACGAGACCGGCAACGATACGATATAATAATATATATATATATATAGATCGAGGAGAGTCTGCAACGGACCGTTCAAAATAAGATTAATCGCGGCATTTAGTGTCGCGTGCGCAGCAACTCTTATCGGACCGAACGAGAGCGGACACTCCCGCTCGAGCCACGCGGCCGAGGGGACGGTCGTGTGCGTATAATACACCAACCTATATTATTATTATTATTATTTATTATTATATCGATTATAGTATAATGTACGTATAAAATCTCACTTCATTACGTGCGCGACACGCGTGCTCCGTCGGGTAATATTATAATAATGTATTATTATTTTCATTATTCGATAAAAAAAAAAAATTTGACGTTTTTCTCGTGCTGACCAAAGCAGAAGTTACATCGTCGCTATTGACTTTTTGTACGTCTATTCGTGTAGATATAATATAGTTATAAAATTGAAAATTTAAAGATCATCGGTGGTTTAACATAATATCGTCATTGTTGTTTATATTATGCCCGAAACACGCAACTTGCTGTGTATAAATCCGGAGGAGATCGCGCAGAGAACCTAAACCTGACGCGCGTTTCCGCGGGAAACAGAAAACGAAAATGTTATATTATACGTTCATCTCGTCGTCAGCAATAATATTTGAACATTCCGTCGAAAATTTGTCCATTTCTGAATCTTTTTTTTCTTTTCTATAAACCGTTTACCTTACGCGCCGTATAAACTATAATTTAAATTAATTCTATGACATTTAGAGTTCTAAGCTGCACCCGGAACGTGTCAACTGTACTTGTTTTAACGTATATATACGATGGCCGATCTCGGCGACATAGTATATATTGTCGTTGTTGTTACACCGTGTCCAAGTCTCTCGCCGCCTCGACTCGACCACCTGTCACGTGTGCCGCCGTCGTAGTCGGTTTCGTATTATAATACTACAATAATCGAATTGGAAAAACGAACCCCGACCGTGCGATCGGGTGGCCGATACTGCCACATGGTGACAACCGATATTGCGACACTAACATATAAAAAAAAATTAAATCGTGAATTTCTTGTACATCGAGAACTATGGCCAGACGCTGTCAGCTGATAACGTGACGGATGTCCCGTCATATCGTGATTATAATCCAGTTAATATTCAATTTATTTCCAATAATGTTGTATGCGTATACTTGTTAAATATACTTGTTCGAAGTTTCAACCAAAAATTGCATAATATTATTTATGTATAAAACATAATAATAATATGTCAATATAAATATATATAAATAATTTTTAAATATACAAATATAAATAGTGTATTGATTAACCATAATATAAAAGAATAATTTAAATTATATTTTTCGATTTTTACATTTTTCTCTGGTTCTAAAATGTATTTAATTCCATTATGTTTATTTCATTAGGAATAATATTTATTACACCCAAACTACCATGTTGCCTATAACAATGACTCGCAACCGCAATAACATGTTTACAAAATTTAAAATCAACATTAACTGTAATCTGCTCATTACAAATGAGCAAATGAAAGTTTCGTTATTAAAAAATAATGTGTTTACTCTGACCTTGAACATTTTCCAATTAAATTTTATACTGCAGCACGATCGACGTTCAAATAATATTTTACTTATTCGTAGATATATTATTTTATTTTTATTTTTATTAATATACGGATAAACCCTTGAGTACAAGTACACATTATACATACACATTTGCATAATTAAGATATAAATATTAAAATTAAAATAGAATTAGTAGCTATACAGTGACTTAAAGGTAAAGAATAAAAGCAAGGTCATTATTGGCATTTGACATCATACGTCCAATGGGTTCATTTTAGATCTGAGCGGAACGAGGAATGTATTGATTCTACAAAGATGTTTTTTTTTTTTTATGTATGAAAACATTTTTTTGGGTAGAAATAATGGTCCGATTATAACGCATAGCATATGCTTCGTTGCAAATGTTGTCTTGATACTTGGTACTTTGTTAAGCTCATTTTTCGAATTTTCCAAAAGTTTTTCCCTAAGAAGCGGAAAATTGGCAATTTATTATACACTTTTTGTTATGTTTGTTATATTTTTTTTTCTCGTAATTTCTTATTAAGTTTTAATAGTAGGGACTTGAAAATTTTTTTGAGGACTAACATAAGTTATTTACAAGCGTGGTAAAATTTTGGAACAGAATAGTTAATTATTTGGAAAAATATAAAGCTTTGAATATTTTCCCAAAAAAATTAATATTACCCACAATTTCAGAATAATCTGTTTGAAAATTTTATAGAAGTCCAATACTATATTACTTAATCTTTTTACAAAATATTTTGAAAATCAAAACTGGCAAATTTTTTTTATATATTTTTTTTCTGATCTATGAAAACATTTTTTCGGGTAGAAATAATGGTCCGATCATCACAGTGTGGTATGCTTTCGGTAGCAAATCGTGTCCTTTTGGTACTTTATTAAGTTCATTTTTCGAATTTTCCAAAAGTTCTTCCTTGAAAAGCAGAAAATCGGCAATTTTTATAAGCTTTTTATTATTTTTTTTTTTCTGATGTATGAAAATTTTTTTTTAGATAGAAATAATGGTCCAATTACCACAAATAGCGCACCTTTCTATAGCGACTTTAATCTAGTTGGTACTTTATTTAGCTCAATTTTTGAATTTCCCATAAGTTTTTCTTTGGAAAGGAATGATAACTCCTTGAATATTGATCGTAGGGATTTTGCATGTTTAAATATATAATTTATATTCGTGGCAAATTTTGAAATGGATTATCAGTATAATGTATTGTAATATATTTAGATACGCTCAGAATCGTATTTTCTAATGCAATATCATTGCATTCAAATCTTAATAATTATAATGAACCACTAATTTCTCTAAGGACCGAAGGGACGAAGGAGGAACGTCTACAATCGGCCTTCTCACTTTTTAAAATTATTTCTGTCGGCGAAAGGAACATAAAAAGGAGCAAATGATCAGGAGAGGCGTTGAGGTACTCTAAAACAAATTAAAGAAAGAAAATCAGGAGAGTCAATTTTATTTTGTATCAAACTGTTCAAGTACTTTATGCCCGAAATATGTCTATGCTTAGCCAAAAAAATCAACCAAAGTTGAGAGGCAACAAGTCAATAGTCATGGGGTTCGCAGGGGATATTCAATCTAAAACAAACATATCTCAAACATTTACGCTGAACCCTTTCAAGCCTAAAAGAATCATTGATGTCATGATGATCCCAAATAACAGCACCATACTCAACAATAGGGCAAACAAGTGCACAATAAATCACCTTAAAAGATAGGCCTAACCGAAAGTTCTTACATAATCTTAATATAAACCACAGTGTTTTAAAAGCCTTACAAACAAATATGTTCGATGTGGGGTCTCGGATCAAGATCACGATTAAAAATAAACCCAAAGTCAGTAACACAGCTCTTAGATAATAAAATAGTAATAGGCCCGAAATTATATATATATCAGGATATTGAATCCTAGAAAAAGTCATGATCTTACATTTAGTAACATTAAGGGAAACCCAAATAAATTAAACCACTAAGTGAACCGATCAAAATCCCTCTGTAACAACTTACAGTCATCTAAAGAGGAAATACGATAATAGAGCTTAATAATATCATCAGTAAAACACAAAATACGGCTATTGGAAAGAACACTATAAACACTATTAATAAATTGAGAGAACAGGAGCGGAGATAGGTGTTCACCTTGAGGAAAACCAGACATTGCATAATAAACTTACGATTTTACTCCAAACAATTTAACCCATTGATAATGGAATGAGATGTAAGATGAGAACCAGAAAAAGAGAGGTTCACCATTACCGAAACACTGAGAACTTGGACTAGGGAAATTATATAGGGCTTGATTAACTGAATCAAATGCCTTATTGAAATCAGTTTAAATGACATCTACCTGCGATTTCAAATTAAATGTTTGGTATACATAATTGGTAAAGACTAAATTACAGGTAATGGTGGAACGACCAGGGTGAAAGCCATGCTGTTCCTCCATAAGAATTCAATTTATCGATGGTTGAATACATTGCAAGACCAACGATTTAAAAATTTTGGAAGTATGTGATTGGATAGAAATTGGGTGATAGATGAAAACATTGGACGGATCCCCTGACTTGAGTACAGGGGTAACTGAGCTGAACTTAAACATAGAAGGGAAGATTCCTTCAACAAGTGAATACCTAAAAAGAGTCCAAAGAGTAAAAGCTATAACATTTTTTAATTGACATAAGTATTCTCCGGATAAACCATTAGGTCCAATAAATCAGTTATCATGCAAGTCTAATAAGTATAGATAAACATTTTTAACAGTAAACCAAACATTATTAGGTAAGTCAAAGGACTTGATACCTAATGAGGTAGTATCAAGATTAAAATGTTCATCAGAGAAAACAGAAGAGAAGTACATAGAAAACAAATCAGACGCTTTCAGCTCATAAGTAGAGGCTGATTCTCAATAAAAAACCACCTGAGGAATCGTACTATACTATAAACGTTATAATATAATTATAGGTTTATTTTATTTTATTTTATTTATTTTTTTTTTGGCCGAACTTTTACGGTACTCATATGTACTAGATTGTATCATATTGGTTGCTTAAATATAATCGACGTGCAAATATATTTCATTTGGTTATAAAAAATGAAAAATAATTGCAAATCAATTATTTAAATCTGAAATATAATTGAACAGGGAAGGACCACTCGGTTTGAACCGAGAACGAAAAACCAACCAACAACAAAAATAAAAGAAAAAGAAAAAATATAAAATGACACCTTGTAATTCCCGGAGTAGGTGAACACACTTACTTGTCCGCGCGGCAAGTATGCGGCGACGACGAGGATCGGGAATCACCGGGATTTATGATATAGAGGTTAATTATTTGAGGGCGGTGTCTCTGTGATCCGATGTAAATGTGCAATGATCACAAAGAGCACAAATGTTGGTCAAAACTTAATCATAAACGGTCAAGATACAACTTACGAACTAACTTAAAAACAACGACGGTGAGTGAAAACAACTGTTGGCGATTAGAAAAATGGTCCGGTCGTTTATGTGGCTGTGGCTCATGAGGACCGGGGGAGGCCTCTCTGACACATCAGAGTACTGGCGGACTTACGCAGAGACAAATGGAACACGACACAGGACATCACTGCAACATGAACACAAATGACACACGACGAAGATGGCACCACAAATAGGTACACGAAATATTAATCAAAGAAAAAACTCACAAAACACAGAAGTTGGTAAATGTTGTATAATAAGAGAACGAAAATGTAGGTAGTTTAACAATATATTCTAAACACAATTTGATATTTTTACAATCTACATTGTCATATATATTTAAATATACAAGATTATGTGTTGCCGAACTAGAAGAAAATATAAGTAAACATTGTCACAATGGCAAACACAAAAGAAAAAATATACGAAACAACAAAAAAAAGGCTTTGGGCGAAATAATAATAAATTTAAATATAATATAAGAAAAAAAAGATAATATAAAATATACATTAAAGAAAAACAATAATAATAATTATAATTAAACACAACTTTCAGGTACGTTATTAAAATTCACAATAATTGGACAGTAACGAAGAACAGAAAAGGAAAGTCGTGAAGGAAGCGGCGGCGATCGCGACGGCCATACACACCACCTATTCTGCACGCAAACAATAGAAGAACAGCAGAATTTTAAGAATTTTAAATTAGGGAAATCGTAAAATAAGAAAAAATTTGACCGGCTCATAATGATCTAATATACTAGATCAATGTTTATAGTGGCCCAACATGTTTTATATCACGAAACGTATTGTTTAATTAAACAGTCGAAAAATATTTAAAAATTCTAGGTATATAGCTAATTGCATTTATTATCACTTCTCATATGATGCTCTCTTATTATATACATGACATTTTAAAGCATTGATTAAAGTAATTTAACTGATATTTTACGAATTTTACATTTTTACCTAATTTAGTAAGTTTTGAATTCCATTATATTTGATTCCTTAATAATTATAATAATTACACAATAATGACTTTATTACCTATAACAATTTTTTGAAAACGCAAAAACATATTTGGAAAATATAAAATCAACATTATTTGTAATCTGTTCATTAAAATTGAGTAAATAAAAGTTTCGTTATAAAAAAATAATGTGTTTACCCTGAACCTTAATATTTTCCAATTACATTTTTTACTGAAGCACTATCAACGTTTAAATTATATTTTATTTCTTATTCGTAGATATATTATATACAATATAATATAATGATGGGCTTATTTTTTTTCATATAAATTTCTATAAATGTCAATTTCTATTATCTAACGTACGTGTTATTTTATTTGCCATCGTAATAATCGATACATATACAATTTTTTATGGCATCCAGAATAAACTTACATCTCTACAAAAAGTTTTATTACAAATTTTTGAAAACATATAATTTTTTTTTATAAAGACCGCAATAATTTTACCCTTATTATAATAATCGAAAATCAATATAAATAACAGTTAACATAAATGTATTAATATTTAATGTTATGAAATGTGGGTAGGTCGATTGTGAATTTGTGGATTTTCCTACTTCGTCAATTTTGAAAATACTTATTATAAAGATTAAGTTTTATATGATTAGACTTTGATAAGATTTTTAAATCGAAAAACAAAAATTTACAGGAAATATTAAATACAATTTTGAAAAAAAGTAAATGCTCAATACTTAGTCAGATAATTAACTTATTGTTTCAAAATTGTTTTCTTTAATGTAGAAAACGTATGTTGATATTCAAAAATTTTTTTAAGTCTCTATGACCAAAACCTAATTAGTTATCATAGATTATCATGAAATAAAAAAATCTTAAATATCTAAACCGTTATTTTGCCGATTTTCGGGTATTTTCATTTTAAAAGCTTATAAAGAAAAGCCTGTCATTTACGATTTTCAAAATATATTGTAAAAATATTAAGTAGTATATGATTAAACTTTGATAAAATTTTCAAACAGATAAATTAAAAATTGCTGGAAATATTAAGCATTTTTGAAAAAAGTTTAAAGTTTCATACTGTGCCAAATAATCAACCAATCCGTTCCAACATGTTGATTGAAACTCAATATATTACAATATACTATAATAATTATTCATTCTAATATTTTACCTCACTTGTATATAACCTATGTTAATACTCAAAAAAATTTTCAAGTCCCTACGATTAAAACTCAAATAATTATCACGAAATTAAAAAATTTAATATAACAGAAACCGTAATTTTGTCGATTTTCCGACATTTTTTTTTTGTAGTTTTTCTCCTCCCGAGGGAACATTTTTGAGAAATTCGAAAAATAAGCTGTTTAAAGTACCAACTAGACGCGATTTGCTACCGAAAGCATACCCTACTTGTGGTAATCGAACCATTATTTCTACCTGTAAAAATGTCTTTATATATAAAAAAGAAACAAAAAAAAAAAAACAAAATCTTGTAAAACCAATACATTCCTAACTTCGCTCAGAATCTAAAATCAGCTAAGCACTCTTAATAAATCACTCTGTATTGTTTATAATATACCTCATTCTAATTTTTAACTGTATTAGTTTGTTAATAAAATTTTGCTATACGATTATAGAAGTTAATGACTGAAAAATTGGATAAAATATATTACTTATTATAACGTTATCTTATTTTTCCAATAGTAGGTAACTATATTATTTGAAGTTAATATTCATGATTAAACAATTATAATTAATTTCTGTACATTATAATCATTAATAATTTATTATATATATATATATATATATATATATGTTATAATAAAACATTTTCTTTGAGAGGTTCAGCTTTATTTTATTGTTAATAATAGTCTTATTAATAAGCATTAATGAATTGTATTTATTTTGACATTAACATAATATTATTATAATTAACTATAAATACTTTAAAAAAATATAATATATTATTATTTAATTTTTAATGTACTCGTATTCAATGCAGATAATAATTTCATAGTGTATATTTTATAAATTATAAAACTTATATCATTATACATATAATAAATGACTTTAAACAAAAGACCCTTTGGATTTGGGGATGTTAAATGATGTGAAATGTAGTTCACTTGGATTTTCAACCCTCTGGATCCTTAAACTGATAACATGTTTCGAGAAATATCTAGTATAAGAAAAGGGATTTAAAATGTGATTGATACTTATTTGACTTAAGTGAAATTAAGTAACATTCTCTAAAGAGGATTTAGGTTTCTATTTTCTATAATTATAATAGCACGTATAATACTGTTAGAAAATAAAATACTTCCGTGGCGCATAGCGAATTTATAATAATACCTAGTACATAATATATGTACTCGTATTATACTATGTTGTTGTTTTTTTGTGATAAATAAAAAATAATGAAAATTATTGTGAGAATTATTTCAATGTATTTCAATTTATATTATTTATCTCTTTTTGATTTAAATTAATTATATATTTATGTATATATAAATAAGTATTGAATATTGTTTCTCATATAGGTAAATGTTTCATTCAAATTTACATTATAAACATACCTATTTTATTTATTATTTTAATCAGTATTAATCTAAAATAAATAATAATCACATGTATGATGCTTATATTTTTTATTGTTTTCTTACACATGTCATTATGATATTTCATAAGTAATAACATAATGTGATAACAATATAAAAAACAAACAAAAATATTACTACAATCTACTCTATGAATTACTGGCGAAACATGTATTTATTAAATAGTGTTTCTAAAGGAATAAAAATATTAAAATATATATTTCGCGATTTGGTGAATTTTATCACTGGCTATTGACTTCAACCACTAATTATAGTTGTTTCTTTTTAAATTCAACTAATTTTAACATCGGACAGGTAACAGATTACTGAAAAATAGACACAATATAACTTATTGTACTATGAAAATAATTATAATCTCAAACTATTTAGATATTTAATATAGTTACTGCAAATGTTATTTTAGGATCGTTTCCTGATATGATATTAATTAACCTAAATTTATTTTGTATCTGCAATATTATGTTTTTTATATATGTAACTAAAATATAAAGTTAATATACCTTTAAAAATTATTAATTTGATTTAAATATTTTTGAGGATGTGCAGTTTTGATAATACATGTAATTTATATATATAATTATTACATGTAGATTGATAAAACCATAGATTTTTTCGAGAACTTGGTATGTATTCTTTATGCTTAGAATTTTGACGCCGTGTTATAAAGAAATTATTTATTAAACTAACATAACTTAAAAGGACGTGTCATTAAATATATTAACATATTATATGAATATTTAAAATAAATTATTTGATTTAAAGTATATATTTGTTTTTGTTTAAACCTTAAATTAATATTTGTCTAAAAATGCGTTTTATTTTTATACCTATAAATAACGTTATTAATCGATAATAATAATTGTTATTTTATTTATCATAAATATATAAGTACCCACTATCTAAAATTCTAAAACAACGATCTACAAACACTAAAAAAAAAAAAAAACAATATTACAAAAAATAAGGTATTCGAAAAACTTTTAAAAATTCAAAGTAGGTACCTATAATAAATGATGGATATGAAGATAGTTTTGGTTTATTATCGTTTATATTACATAAATAGTAATATTATAATGCTCATTATTAATACTACACACAGCTATACGTGTTTGCGACTTGAGAGGGGTGTCACCGAGGTAACATTAGGAGCGCGGGAGAATAATAATAATAATAATAATAATATATTCTAAGTGTGGTGAATAAAAATCGTAACAATATAATAATAATATTGTAACTCGGGCCGTGATCTGTACCGTACACTGTATTATAATATACATATGTGTTTGGCAGAACAACGCCTAGCACGAGGAGTGGTAACAATAAAAATATGTTTACAGGGTGATCTGGACAACATTGTGGAAATAAATAAAATTACATTATAATATGGAATTCAAGAAATTATATTGAATGTAGTTGGAAAATATTGAAGATTTTATTGGATTGTATAATATAATAATAAATTATTAATTTTTAATTCTCATAAACGACAAGTTTAGGATATGACTTAATATTTTGATTACCCTGTATATTGTTATGTTACACTCACAGAATAAAAGTATATTATGTATGTTTAGGGACAATGTCGGAGGACAATATGAATGTGCCTTATCTGCGGAACATAATACCGGCGCTCAGGGACCCAATATATATATGTACAATATATACCCTCTCGCGACGACCTCCGCCACTACGACTTCCCCTCAATCCATCCGGTCCTAAGTAATATACAGGACGACGAGAAATACGGTGAACGAAAATGATGATAAATTTCTGATCATCATGAACAATATTATTATATTTTCATTTTTTATTATAATACACACCAGGGACTACATTTATGTGCAGTACGAAATTAAAAAGTGTGTAATGGTCTTATAATATTATTCGTTTTTATTCGTTTTAAAATTGGCTTTATTTTTAATGATTATCGAAGAAGAAAAACAATTTAAATCCATTGTCATATTAATTTAAAGTTAAATAATCTTTTAAATTTGACTCGTGAAACATTGCCAAATTTGAAAACATATTGTTAGCTGAAACTATAACAACTGTATGATTTAATATAAATAATAAATCGTATAAAATTAACAAATATATAATTGCACGGGAATGTAATTTTTAATTTAAACATCGAATAATGTATTATAATATATACATAGTTTTTAGCGACAAATATATACTATAGATGAATCAGTATTATGTTTCGTGCGACACACTCTGTATAGTGTATATATTTTAGCAATGGTTAATATAATATTATTAAATGTAAAAAGCCATTCTTTATTTTTCGCTCCGCAAATAATACACCTTTTACATTTTTTGTTTGTTTATTTATTTATTTATTTATTTTTTTGCAGCATCCCGATGTAAACGCCATCGCAACACGGGAAACCCTTTTCCGTTCTTCTCTTTCCTACACAGTATATTATAATAATATCCTCTTTTTCCACCGCAAAACGCTATCACGTGATAATAAATTTGACTGAAAAAACTTTTTGATTTATTATTCCATGCTCCCTCCCCTATTCCCGTTCGGCAAGCTTTTTCGTCCGATCGCAGTCCGCAGAGTAAATAATATAATAATAATATACAGTTCGGTTCTGGAAATAAAACAACGATCTCCTCTCTGCCGCTTAAAAGGGTTTTTTTGTTATATATATATTATTATATTAGATATATATTCAGTGCGTTTTCCCCTCTAATAATGTATATTCCAAACAGGATTTTATTTATTTTTCCATTTTCCCTTTCTGATGAAAAAAAACACAAAAAAAGAAACGACCGACCCTAAAAACCCATTTTGACCTTTTAAATTTATTTGTTTCAGTATCTATAAATAAAATTTATGTAAAAATACATACGAAATAATACTAATGAATGTATACACGTGTGAGTAATGAAAATACAATCTAACATGATATTACATCTAATGGAAAGAACTTACAAGTACATATGTACAATATTATAAGAGTAACTAATTAAATTACAAACTAATATTAAATTATACAATATTCAAAGTTTATTTAAAATTTCAAACGAATAACTGGCATTCTATTAAATTGATTTAAATATACTAAATTCAATTAATTAATATTATGGCAAGAACTAATGTAAGAAGTCAGGCTGCAGAATGTACAGAGTATATCACCATAAAAGACATATGGGTTTGCTCATTGATGGCGAAAGGATTTTTAACATCATTGTCTGATGTTTTAGAGAGCCAACGTTTTTTTTTTTTTTTTCTTAACCAGAACATGCTCTCGAGAAAAAATCTCACACACTCCTTTGATCATTTGTTTTTTGATTTTAATGGAATAAAAATACTTATTACTGACCCTTAGGATTCCGGTTTTCGTAATTTTAATCGCACAATTTGTAATAAACGTCCGAATAATTCCGGACGAATATTAGTGTATTTTGTTGTTATTTTAAGTAATAAAACTACGAGTTTCAAATGTTTTAAACAAACCATCTCGTTTCGATATTTACAGAGAAACGATTGCGGTGCAGTTCAAAACACGCGACTACATTATAATACTATAACGTTACCGGTCGGGACACTATCTCGATTCGTGGACGGGTATACGAGGGGTGGAAAAACGATTTGTTTTTATTTTAATTTAATTACACCTATAATACGTAGAATATGTAAAATAAAATCATTATAGTATTATTTTATAACGCACGTCCGGGTGAACTCTCGTGAGAAAGTCCCGGATCCGTTTGATTTGTTGCCCAGGCCATGACCAATGGAGGACACGCGAGTCGATAACCGTCGTACACGACCGTGAAGAAATCACAGGGCACAATAACGCATATCGCCACGAACGAACCGTTCAAATAGGTTTCGTTACAGCGGATATAAATATTTTGGCAAGACGATTTCCGATGATTTATTCCACTATAAAAATGTCAAGGATCCACCGGGGAATCGTCGTACAGAGTCCGCGGTTTTATTGCCGCCCATTGTTCCGGCACCCCTCTGTAACCGGTCGTCGTTCTCGGTCCAATATTACTCGCCGCCGTTTATCCCGACGATGAAAATAACAATAATAATACCGTAACATTATTATTATTATTATTATTATTATTATTATTATTGTATGACCGTCGCTCGGTATGGCCTCGCGTCGAGTTTTTAACAATATTATCAAATTATTATCATTTCACACGACGTCCGGTAATTGGCGCGTGTAACCGGATCTCGCGGACCGCGGCAATAAAATAAAAGTTTATGGTGGTAACGTAATAACTCTATCGTGTTCTCTCTGCGTAGCGGATGTACGAGTAATATGGTTTACCGCGGACGGCACACGACACGAGAAGAAATCATATTATACTATTATTATATTGTCCGAAAATCGGATTTTTATCGATACAAATAAAATACTAGAACGCGAAAATTCTCTATCCCTATCCACCGGTGACTGCAGCGTAACGCGTGGAACGAACACAATTCGACCATTGATTATAAATAGACAATCGGACACGATTACAACGTATTTGTTATGTTGGGCAGCGTGCACTTACTGACGCGATGTTTGATTTAATTTTTCGTATACAATCGAATCACGAATCATATAATTTACTCTGAATGGCACCGGTCAGGTCATTATTTTAACCCAAAACGACATTTCAAAACATGTAAATATCGATATCGATATTTGTAATAAAAAATCGATAGTATATTGATACACACATTATTTTATAAGATTTTTTTTTTTAGTTAAGTCTTTAACTATGTTGTTGTCAATTGACGATACATCCGGCACAAGTGTTATAGTTTAGATCCATAGAATTAATAATATGACCGTTATTTTCAATACACGCCCATTTTTAGAACCAAGTAATAGTATATTTTTTGATTGCTCTTTGGTCTATCACAAATAGAATTTTGTAAATATAATATTATAATATTATTATATTCCCATTGAATTAATTTTATAACTATGCACAGGGAGAAATGACATTGTAGCTGAAAGAAGAGTACAGGTTGACACTGACAAATTGGTCTGAATTTCGAGGACAAACAACCTTCGCCGGGACAAATCCCCTACCGATTCAGAATTGATTGAAATCGTCATAACTCCATGACACATCTTATGGCTATAGAGACATTTTTTTTCATTTATTATTTTATTTTTTAATCATTGTGTGTCTCGTAATACAAGAATTCCATTTCAATGTACTATTATAACACCATACGAGAAACTCTTTTATAATGACAATAATATGTTATAGTCACACAAAATAAACGTTAAAATATTATTCTTATAATAGGTGTAAGAATAAGGTAACTCTTTCTCCTCCCACGGGAATCGAATGACCTAAATTATTATGGTGCTGAAAAAAATAACATTACAGATTGACACCGTTCGAAGGACACGTCATAATAATATAATATATCGAAACGTAGACGTGTGCATTGGTTCGAATTTCAAAAGAAAAAAATAATTTTCCATCGATTCAATAATAATATGAAACAACATAATTTTTCTACAGACAACTAAATGTTATATGTATATTTTTTATTATTATAACATTTATTTTGTCATATATACCTATGTAAAAAAAAATGCACTTATATTTTAGTTATAAATGTTTTAAATTAAATACGATAACAATCTGATATCAAAAAATATCATTATCAATGTAATGGTCTCATCGTTGCTCATTGTGTCATATATATTTATATATTGTGCGTTTAAAACGTCAACCCTCTGTTTTCTTTTTACTACTGATATTTCAAAAATTTGATAACAAACGTTTTTGGGGAGATGTTTAAACACTGACGATAATCAGTACCGCATATATGAAACGTCTGTGCAAATGTCACCTCCGACTGACAACTGAACTCACGGGAGCGTGCAACGAACACATGTTTTGTCCCCTAACGAAAACTCTCTACTGGAGTGGACGTCTATTATAGTTTGCCATCTAAAAAAAAAAAACAAAAATAAAAAACAAAAAACAGACTACCAGACTGATTTTTTTGTTTAGCATTAGTACTCAAGTGGCCATTCGCGCTCTTCGAAATCTTTTTATATGCGTTTTTTCTTCTTTCACATTGTCATAACTATAAAATGCATTCGCTGTAAAGATTATTGCTGATAATATTTTGTTTTCGAAATATGTCGGTCGATATTTACGTCAAATTATTATATTATATAATACCATGGTTACGACAATCGTTTTACTTTTAAAAAAATTAACTAAACAACAGAGAACTTAAAAAATATTTTAGATATTCAAACAAAAACATGTTTACACAAAATTGAATTTAACAATTTTTTTTTATTTTACGATTATTTTTCTTTTTATTATTAATAATCTACAATATTATACTCATATTTTTATATGATTAAATATTTTATGCATTTAATATTTGTTACATCCGTGAATTATGTTAATTAGTTATATTTTTCATGTTTACCACAATAATTATTAATTTACTAATATACCAAAAGTTAAAATGCAATAAAAACATTCACAGCTTAAATTTAAATATATTTATATACACAGTTTATAGTTATAGAACGATAATTGATACATAACCTAATCTATGAAAATATTAATGATATTATTAAACTAATAATGAGTTTTCACTGTCAATCTATATAGTAATAATCATATTTCTTTTAAGCAAAATACTCATTAATAGTTAATTTACTTACAAACCATACTTTAAAAATAAAAAAAACTATGTTATGTTTAACTATTTGGTAAACTACTAAATATAAATATAAAATTATATATTTGGTTTTATTAAGAAAAAAAAAAATAGGTAAGATAAGTTAGGTAAGTATATAAGAACTATATAGGGTGAAAACTAATATTTAATTTTTTGGAAAACTTTAAAGTTAATTTCTGAACAATTACCATTTTTCCGTTAATGAACTTTGGCATTAGTATATGTTAAATTATTGGTTACAAATATATTAATTCCGTCAATGTTTTATTAAATGTAGATATTAATTTAAAATTCTTTATCTAAACACTAAATTAATAAAATGTACCAGTATTATTTATCATGTGATTTATTCAAGCTACACTTTATAACATAGATTATAACCTATAACAAAAATATAGTTATATTTTTTTTTTTTTTAATCCACATCCAGAGCAAAGCAACATTGTGAACAACATGTACAAATTTCCACATTTTTGGCGTTTCTTCAAAAATTGTCAATTTTAATGTTTCCAACAACGTGGGCAATAAAATGTTGCCATAATAATAATTTATTCGTTAATTAGAAATAAATACCAATATTTCTACTAATATTATTATTAATATTTGTTAATCTTAAAATAAAATCATAAAACATCATTTTAAACCAATACATTCTTCGCTCAATCTAAAATATACGAGTATATTATATAGTTGAGGCCTCTACAATTTTATTTGCCCGACTATATTTTTAAAACTGCGGCACCACTGTAAACTGTAAAGTAGTTATTGGCTATATTTAATATTGTTTAAATATAAAATTTAATACAATTAGATATTTAATTTTAAATTTTAATGAACTTAATATTATATTATGAATTTATGAATAATATGTATCATTACGGATGTTTTTTTATATTTAATTAAATATAAAAACATTTTATTTACTATAAAATACATTTTTAACTTAACGTCAATAAAATAATATTAACTGATAAATAACTTGGTAATTTACCATAAATTTAACTCGTTAAGTTAAAAATTAAAAGTTTAATAAAAGTAACTCGTTATATATCTTAGTTATAAGTAACTTTTAAATTAACTTCAACTTTTTAATTTGTTAATACCCAGCCTTGCAGTTTATCATACTATGCTGTATAGCTATTATTTTCAATAATTTGTTTTCATATTGCAATAAGAAATATGAAAAACATTAATATGCTAAGTACCAATTAGACGGAATTTTCTACCGAAAGCATACCCTATTTGCGGTAATCGGAGCAAGACATAAAATAATAAAACAATAATAATAGAGGTATTATAATATACAGACAATATTTTGTAGTATTTAATCGACATTTTATGTTCATATCATAAATTATTATATAAGTTATAAGAATATATATATATATATATATATATATATATATATACATAAAAGACCTAATTAATTAACAAAATATTATAATAAAAAAAAAATAATAATACTTTATTGTTTACAAAATAATTCTTATGCATAGGTTTTAAATTTATGTTATTATTCTATTTCATAAACTCTAAAAAAAATGTTTTATTATACATAAATGAGGTAAAGGTATAATATTATACAATTTAATAAAGCTGGGAAAGTTAACTAATATTTTAACACGTTAAATTAAGTTATTATGGAAATACTTCAGTAGGGTTAAACATTAAAAGTTAATTTTTAATTAATTTATCGTCTCTTCGGTCCTCGTAAAATAGTGGTTTATTATAATAAGATTTGAATGCAATGATATTGCATTGGAAAATACGATTCTGAGCGAAACTCAATAATAAAATACAATTTATTATATTGATATTAACAATGAGAAAATTCAAAAAAATTTCAAGTGCCTACGTTCAAGAAAACGAAAAACAAATCATTTTTTTTATCAAAAATAACAGTTATTGACGATAACAAAATATTGAACGTAAAAATAAACCATTTTGTGATAATTATATAAATATTCCATAACCAACGTTATATTATATCATTATAAAATAACTTTACTTATAAACTACCTATATACTGTTTAATAATAAAAAAAACATTATTTTTAAAATAATACACGTTTTATAGGTATTCTAAAATGTTGTGCACAATTCATGTTATACACATATCTAATTCTCTCCGGTAAATTACAAATATTATACCTATACATTGTAATACAATTTTTAAACATGAAAATATTTAATATATCTTAGAATTATTTTATGTTCATTATGAATTATTCTATTGAAATGACAAGAAAGAATAGAAAAAGGTCAATTTTATATTTGGTTATTAAAATATTAAAAAATTAATAAACTTTTAAAATACCAATTATCATTATTTAAATTAATGAAATAATTTAAAACGATTATCAAAACATATTGTACCCAATTCACACGTGTTTAATTTAATGTATACATATAAATACATATGCAGTATTTGCCAATAAAAAAATATATTTTGTATTTACAGATACTCATTGTATGTACTACGTTTTTCTATAAAATTATTAAAAGAATAAGTTTCGAACTTTTCAAAGTTTACACAATCATAATTTGCCACATAGGTATTAAAAACATGTGTATTTTTTTTACAAATAACAAATTTTCAGATATCTACATGTTACTGTTTCTCATAAAGAAAACTACGTAATATACCCTTATGATTTAATATCAAGAAATTGTTCGATATTATCATAGTTACACATTAACTATTATTATAACTTATAGAACTATAGATAACGGTTCATTAGTTTTTTGTATTCACTTAATAAATTATCAAATAATTAATATATTAGTGATATAAAATAGATTTTATGACATATTAATATCGTGTAATACTATATAAATATAATTTAAAATATTTAATTATTTGGTATATATTTTAATTATGCAAAATGTTGTGCGCAGTAAGTGTTACACACATATCTAATTCTCTCCGATAAAATACAAATATTATATACATTGCAAATATATTGTATTCACTGTTAATTTATATATTTTGTATTTATAGATATTCAGTAGGGCAAAACAGATACTTCAAGTAGTTCAATTAAACTACCTTAAATAAGGGGTTGATGGGTCCCTAGAAAAATACTCCCTTAAAATTTGCCGATAACGTTTGAAAAATTGGTGCTAATATTACATAATGGGTAATAATAGGAGTGGGTGGGTATCAAATAAAATAAATTAACCTGTCTGTTTCATAACGTGTCGGCGCTACTGATCTATGTAATTGATTAAAATTTGTTGTATATATTGTTAGTTATATAAACCATTATTAATTATTATACGTACCTATAAAAATGGTAAATTTTTTTAGTAGGTAAGTTTAAAAATCAAACTACATCATTATTTTCATAAACAAAATATGAAAATACTCGAAATGAAATGGATAAAAATTATATCCGAAATAAGTGATAAACCAACATCATTATCACCGATTGTAATTAATTTAAAATAATAATTTAATACAATTAATTATATTTTATTTCCCATCGTAAATTTTGAAAAGGCAGTCTAAACTTGCAAGTAAAATGTACTAAGAGTTACAACAAAAACACCTAGTCACCAAATTATCCAGGTATTGAAAATAATAATGAAAAAAAAATAGACAAACAAAATTACGTGATTATCAATAATCAAATGTCACAAAAAAATCTAATAATTATTAAAATAACTTTGTAAATTAAAAAAGAACTTTAGAACGCACTTTCACGTTTGCTATTTGTTTGGAGTACCTATTTAATTCTTATGCTGACATATGAATGTTTAATTATCAATTGATAATTATCTCAATTATATTTTGTTTTAGATTTTGAAAAATTATAAATGTATATCATACTTCCTTGAATATTAATTACGCTTTGTTTTATGCAACACTTTTTAATTTGTATAAGAAGCCGTGGGCTTGATAGACTTTTTGATAGAGAATTGATATTTATTTGAAAAAGTTTAGTATTCAAATATCTTGAAATATGTAGCCTCAACTATTTCTTCAGGGGTTTAATAAGTTAAATTAATATTAAATTTTTAAAAAAACATATATTTTAGAAATTTCTTCAAAATTAAATTTCTGAAATTTAACATCTCTATCTTCAAGTAATTGTATAAATTAAATACGTGGTTCAAAGAAGACTTATAAAAGAAAATCACAGTAAAACATGTAGCTGTATATATGCAATCTACCTATCATAATGTAAATTACTGTTATTCAGAATAAATGAAATTGCTTTCAATAAAAAATATTATAATATTATTTTATTTTAATGGCATTGTTTTTGATAAACATTTGATAACAAATTTTAAGGAGGTATATGCAAGACATAAAGAAATAAAAATGTTATATGCCAACAATTTTCGCCCTAATATAATTAAATTTTAAATGTGCACATTTGTTTTCTTCCGATCTATATACCTATAATATATTTACACAGAATAATATTAAAAATGATTTATTATATAACTGATTACAATTTACTATTATTTAACTTTATAATTTATTACTTTATAAAATGTTATAAATAAGGTTATTATTTATGTATAATGAAATTATACATAGGCGCAACTAAAAAGGTGCGAGGGAGTCTAGGGGTGCTAGAGGCGTAGTAATTTACCTACTGGATTTAAATTTATAATTTTAAAATATTTTATTTCATATCTTGTAGTTTCAACTGTTTGAAAATGAGAATAATTATTATGTTTAGTTGTGTCTACATAACTAATCAAACTGATTATGTACGAAACCATCATTAGTAGTATGTTTGTGTTTTGTGAACTGTTAAATTATATATATGGGTATTCGAAATAAGAATAATTATTATAAAATTATAAACATTTTGTATGTTTTATTGAGTGACTTGACGAGTTGATTGGGTTTGTAGGGGCTTAAGCACCGTATTGTTCTACTAATGTTATCCCATTTATTTATCAGGATGAATTTAATAGTCATATTCGATTATGTGAATTCTGACCACAAACCACGATTAGAAATTATTTAAATATAAGACATCTTCCAGACGGAGACTCAAGTTTTGATTAGTACAAAAATGTTTAATTACACCTTTATGCCTAAACATTATGTTACAACAAAATTTAAATTACTTTACATGTGTCAGACGGGCTACAGTTTTGTTTTGCGTCTGAGATAGGCATAGGATCACGATTAAATTACGGATTCGAGGTAGGCATGGCGGTAATGCGCGAGCACCGTTACATTAATGTTGAACACTTGGCATGATATAATTACTTTTTATTCTGTATTTAATGAATTTACATTATTGTGTAAACAATTTATATTTTATAAAAGGTAAATTATCAATTGTTTATAGCAGTATGAGTTTCAGAGTATTATATTCGACAACAAAAATGCGTTTTCATAAAAGTATTTTTTCAATTATAACACTTATTATTCTTATTTTCAATGAAAGTAAGTTTAATTTATTTATTTTTATAGACAAACCGATTATATATTTTTATTTTGTTTTGCAACTATTAAGTGATAAAATAAAACGTATGATGAACATTGTAACGGTAATAATATTATACCCGCCGCGTTATTTTATGTATCCTCAGCATTTACAAAATATAGGCTAGACACCGGTGAACAGAGTACGATACACGATGAGTCGAGTTTTAACAATGTTAACGAGCAGTCGTTTTAGTTACATGCATTTTTGTATTTCATTTAAATTAAATTATCAACGACGTCAAGCTCGTCTCGTACTTTCCTTCACCTGTGATTTATTATAAACTATTCTTCAAGAACAGAGATTGTTCACGAATAAATCGTAAAGTTAAATAAAATTATAATATTGCATTGATTAGATTGCAATACGCAACTGAACACGGCGGCGGCGACCCATTCCTTATCTGTTTCTCGTCCCGTGTGAATTTTAATTAGTGTAATATTATTGTGTAATTATTATCATTTTTATACCTAAATTGTCTTTGAATATTTACCATATGTTTTCGTATCGTGATTTTTTAAAAATTTTTTTGTAAACAAATGACCACACCCGTCTTTTTCGTACGTCGTAAATATTTGTCGTTGTGTGTCGTTCTTCCGGAACACATACAGAAAATTGTCATTTTTCTTTCGTTTGTTTTTACGTCTGCCATTGCGGCAACGAAACTTTTAGTTTATAAGAAAATAAAATAGTAAAACATTATTTTCGCCATTTCGGCATTGATAATTAACAATATTATTATTGTAATACAAATTATTTATCAAATTGAAATTATAAATAAATACATTCATACAACAGTAAACATTGTCTGTGAGTTATATACTTTATTATTATTTATGTAACTGACTTGTCGGTTACACATTTGAGTCATCTGCGATTCCATTGGGCAAAAGGTCCTCAATATTGTTATCACCCGTAAGTCCGCCAGCACCCGGTGTGGTGTGTAGGAGGCCGCCCAGGTCGTCGAGAGTTACCAATTCGTTACCAAATAACCACCATCATCTCAATATCATCATTAATGTATAATTGTGTTTATTCGTTTTAGACTTAAGGTATTGGTCCGATTGTTTGTCAGCTCTGTGATCATTGCACCCGACAGATCTGACCACAGAGAAAACCCCCCCGTTAACTAAATTGTACTATACCTTTTCCTTTGTATAAATTGTACCATCCTTTTTCCCATGTGTTAGGTTTAAATTGTTTCCCTTCCTAGCCGTCGTCATAGATGTTCTTATACGTGTGCGTTAACAATTGCCGTTCGCCCTTTTACCGGCAACATCAATGGTTATATGAAAATTGCCTACCTTTGGAAATTAAGGCGTATAATTTATATAAGTTAATTAAGTTTTGTTTGTGAATTATTATTAAAAAATTCACTGGTTCTTCGGCCATAATTATATTTTTGTTTCGTATACAGAGATACTCAGGTGATAGTGTATTTTGTTTATTTATAATACTATTTAATATATTAGTTTTTTTTTCGTTTCCAAAATTGTTGTTTGTGTTTGTGAAAGCAGTTTATAAGCTTCTAGGACCTGTTAAGTATAAATAAGAAACCTTTGTTTTATATCGGGCTAACGACCCAATTCAAAAGCTGGTTAGTGTAGTAGAAAATAACCAGCTGACTGCTTCTTAACTGGATAAGATATGATATACCATATTGACGAACACCGCAAAAACTTAGGTATCGAGGGTGTAGCATTGCAACTTGGTGGAGGTGTCTGGCAAATTATTAGTTCTTTTGAATTTTAAGATGATAACTAATAAAGCTAGAAGGTAAAAATGTATTTCTTTTTTCCTTTTTTGTGATCCCCCATAATTTTCACTGGCATAATAAACATGTGAAAAATATTACCAGAGTTATTTTTATTAATTGGGTTTTAACTAACCAAAAAGTTATTCAATTTCCATTATTCGATAAATGTACAAATATTATTTAAAAATATGAGGGAATAATCAAACAAACCGTTTATCTAAGCGTGCATGGACAATTTTGAATTTAGACAGGTTGATAGACGGTGAAAATTTAATTCCTAACGAATTCAAATATAATATAGAAAACGTACCAATTCGCAATTTGCCGAAGTTTTCGCCATCAACAATAATATAAAATTACCTACTGATTCTATATTGTTTGCAGAACTAGAATTCGGAAATGTTTTTGTAATAGAAATTCCGAATAAATTTATACAAGAAGAATTTGATGTAAAGTCTTTAGCAGATAAAATTCGATTACTTTCCATTACAAAAACAAGCTATTTATTTAATTTTTCACCAAAAACAATTAATAAATATTCTAGAACATTTTGACTCTATTTCATTAAATAATAAAGTGGTCGATTAGAGACAAAATTAATAGGTATTTTATTAAAAGATTCCACCGACGATAGAAATCCCGAATTTATTATGGGCCCATTACTATTTAATAACAAACAGATTCAAACCAGATCAAACAACCCAAGTACTGCTTTAAAGATTGTTAATTTTGTACCTAAAATTGAATCCACAAGGATTGTTTCTCCTAGTTTGGAATCTGACGGCAAAGACATAAATATAAATTCAAAAAACACAATTATTTAAAATGATAATGTTGTTAAAAAAAATGAATTTTAACAATATAATACAGAATCCAGATACATTTTCGGAAAACATATTTGTTTATTGTGTTGCGTTGCAACATGTAATTTATAAATATAAAATATAGAATATTTTTTTTTTTATATAATTGTAGGTGTATCTGCAAACTTATATAACTGCGTATGTAAGTAAATTAAAGTTATTATGTTTGTAAAATAATAGAAACCACATTAAATAAACAACCATCACCACCATAACATTACTTAGTTTATTGTGCCATCACAAGTTATCAGTGTATCATGTTATCGATTGATAATTCCACAAAGCGTCATCTAGTGTTGGACGTTGACCAGTGATACTATCTTGTACTAGATATATATTTCAAAAACTTCTCCTATTATTAGGTGATAGCAATAAAATGATACCGTGGTACTCTAAAGTTCTGCGATTAGATATACCAAACAATTAAATCAATATTCTGTATACGATTTGCAGTAGCAAACTAGCAAGGCATGATGTTTTTGAATGGGGAGACACTGAAAAAAAATATTGCACTTATATGCCTAGACTCCCCCTTTTTTATTTTATCTATATGATAAGAAATAAAAAACTAAAAAAAAAAAAATGGAATATTATATTTTAAAATGCTACAACTTCCTTAAATTAATAATTTAATATAATAACAAAATGTGTATTATAACAAACATCATCAGCCATGAGGAAAAATTACAACATAAAAACAAAAATAAATAAATATTAAGAAACACGTAAACAGTCTAAACGCGACGGTGACGATGATAATAAATATTGAGGACTGAGGTAATTACGAACGACGAGACGCGTCTCATAGTGTAGATCAGGGATCCCCAAACTATTTTGGACAAGTGACCTCTTTTCCAAAATGAACTGTTGCTTCAGACCCCCATGGCCAAATTACCTACTTAGATGATACAAAGGGTATAACACATAAGAAAAATATTTTTAATTATTGATAATAAAACAATCGATAACGATTTTATATCAATATTTTATTGTTAACAACAAGAAATAACCACGTTAGTAACTCACGGTTGATTATATCATAGGTGATACACCATGCAGTGTAGGGTTAATTTAATAGGGGTCGATTTTTAGACCTCGTCGTACCCCAAAATCAGTTTTCGTTTATGTCGACCCCTAGGAAACCGATATCGACCACTTTGGGAATCCCTGGTGTAGATAGTAAACCCCACTCACCTAACATTACCCCTGTACCCGCGCGCCAATAATTATGAGACGTTGAGTCGTAACGTCCATTACAATAATACCATATATATATAATTTCATTTATAAAAATAAACTTCAAGATGTGTAGTGAACTGAATGTTCTAAGTTCAGTCCGCGTGGATGAGTATAACAGGAAAATAATAAATAACAAGTAGTTTAAAAGACTCACTGAAACACTGACCGCCGATGGGACGGTCCAGGTCTCTTTTATATTATATTACTAATTACAATAAGATAAAAGACAACAACAACGATAATTATTATTTAATTGTTAAATATTATTGTCGTGAAGGTTATATGCTTACGACACCATCACCCTTAAGAAGAAATAATATTTATAAAATATTATTTCTCAAATTAAATATTTATTAAAATCTTATTACTAACACATTATATTATTATTATTATTAGTTAATACATCATTTGTTTAAGTAGGTACATTAATACAATACATATTTATTATACAACATCAGTTATTAATTTATTACAAATTTTCTAAAAGTCTACGTCTAAAGCGAGTATTATAAAAGGTTCGAGTGTTTTCAGGAGATTGTTCTATAGATAAGGGTTCTAATTCTAACGGTTATCAATCATATTATTGCTATAATTATTATTTTTTTTACAATATTTTTTATATCTATATATTATAATTACTATTATTACAATTATTACGATTAATTTAGTTAATACATTAAACATGAATTTATTGTTATCATAAAATTGATATATACGTTTATGCGACAAGAGATCAAGAATTTTATCTTGGTAGTCGAGTTGTTGGTCCAAGTTTTGTAATGCTGCTTGATCCAGTTTGACATTTTCCATTTTTTCTAGATGAATTGGTTTAGGAATAGTTTTATTAAATAACGTAGTACAACAATCTGAATTCAAAATATCGATATTCATTGGAATTGATTCAAATTTTGACTCGAGTTGTGAATGAGTTGACTCGAGAGTTACAGATGGTGTGAATGCTATACAATTTTCTTTTAATAACAGCTTCCCACTTTTTCTCAGAGTAATTTTCTCTGTAACCAGAGTCGGACTGGCCCGGACCGCTAGTCCGCAATTGCGGATGGGGCCCCGGCTTAATTATGGTAATTGGGGCCCCCTGGTTTTGTACCTACTAATATTTTTATTATTCGTTAATTCGTAGAGTAAATAGAAATACAAAATAAACATTTTTTTTTTTCAAATCTGGAAATGTATTTTTGTTTACAATTTTGAGATGTTAATTAATTATTAAAATAATAGCATTATCATTCTACGAATTTAATAGCCGTCTATATGACTATATACATACAAACAAGTATTATTGGTTATAAATCGTGTAAAATTGTTGAGACTATTAAATAATATTATATTATATTTATACGGTAATCACTGATTGTAACTGAATTATTCTATTTTGGATAAGAATTATACTCGGGCACATGAAGGCCGCAGCCCGCAGGGTTATAAAAAGTTTGTAAAGCCAATAATATGTTTTTATAAACAAGCCGTTCTAAATTCAGAATTCTAATCTATGATAAATAATTATTAATATTATAATCAAATAATCAATGATACAAATTACAAAAATAATTTATTGTTCAGCAACGTTCATTTTTCATTTATTTTGTTTTGAATATGTTTATTTGTGCTCATGGCATTTAAACTAAATTAAAAGTTTTTAATACTACATTGTCTGTTGAGATTATTACTTCTTCGTGACGTCTTGTAAAGTTGTAACTGTTAACTATTATTATTTTAACTGTAATTCGTGATGTATAAAAGAAAATACAAAGCTGGTTCAGTAAAAAGAATGAAAAAAGAAAAGCAGAAATTGCTTAAATGTGCCTATGACAAAAGTCAAATAAAACTTAGTTTTTCCTCAAGTGTGAAAGGTAAGAATATTTTATTTGGACGTTTCCGTGTACACAAGTTACATGTGAACGTATATTTTCCAAAGTTAAAAACATTAAAACTAAATTAAGATCATTAATTTCTCAAGATATTATGGAAGCTCTGTTAATGATATATATTGAAAGAGATTATGTTGTTGATAAGGAAATTGTTGTAAATACTATTGCTAAAAGTTCAACTGAACTATCAAGGTTATTGTTTTGAGATGTTATTCATATGTATTGTCTAATTTGCTTTACCTTTTATATTTTTAATATTAGGTAATTTAAAAAAAAATGTATTATTATAAAAATGATGTACTTATTGACATTTGTAAGTTGTAATTAAAATAAATATGAAACTATGACACAATTTAAATCGGTGTTTTCCTTTATAATGTTTAATGTCACAGGTGGTGTAACTTTTTTACCGGGCTAATCAAAACATTTGCCATTTGCCTATTAGGGCCCTAGGGGCCCTTTTTTCCAAATCGCGGACTGGGCCTTTTCGAACCAGTCCGACACTGTCTGTAACTGTATTGCAGTCGCATGAAATTGTGACTACAATATCCTTATTTGTTGCATAGTACCAATTTTTATGAAAATAAGAATTATACCATAGTGATGTTTTTATTTCTGATATAAAAATATCACAAATAGGAGGTAATATATTTTTGTTGTTTAATAACTCTGTTTCGCATAATGGTACTTTTTCAGTACTAGTAATAAGTTCATTATTTTTACAAACGTATATATTTTTAAGAAATTTGCAATGGTCTAAATTTTCTAATGTTATATAATGTGATACTAGATTATCTGTTAAAAGGTACTTAACATTTTTGTTAAATGTAGAAATTGGTTTTTAAAATTAAACGGTACAAATATTGGTAATATATGGTATACTATGTAATTATTAATACTACTTAAAGGTAGTTAAATATTAAATATTAATTTATTATCAATAAAAAATGTTTTAATTTCTAGAATCTTTAATATTTCATTAATATTATCTATATTAACATTAATAGGTATTTAAGAGACAGTACTCTCCATTCCCCTAAAAGAAAAATTATTTGTTTTAATTATATGATGAAGATAATATGTTTTGTTGCATGGATAGTATCGGCTGTGATTTAGTCAATATTAATGTATTAATTTGTTTAGAAAAATATTTTTTTAGTCTATCTGTATGTACTTTAATTTGTTTGTTTTTTATTTCAATTGTTGCATTTACTCCATTAATATCAATTATTTTATAAGGACCATTAAATTTTGGGCTAAATTTGTTATCTGGTGCTTCATTTTTTAATAATACCATATCATTTATATTTAAAATCTCTTTTGTATTTTTTATTTTTGAATCATAATATTTTTTATTTTTTTCTTTATTTTTTATTTGATTTTCCTTTACAATTTTATGTGACGTATTTAATTTTAATTTTAAATTATCAATAAAATCATCATAAGAGTATTTAAATTCGGGTTTATCTTTAATTGATGATGGTATTTTAGCTTTTCTACCAAAAAATAATTCATATGGCGAAAAATCGGTTGAACTGTGTTTTGTTGTATTATACGCGAATATAGCTGTGTCTACCCAATTATCCCAATCAGAATTCTCATTTATATAATTTCTTAGATAATTTCCTAGCACTGGATGACTTCTTTCTAAAGCTCCATTAGATTGCGGTCTATATGCTGTGGTATTTATTTTTTTAATTTGGAATATTTTGCACATTTTTTAAATTAAATTTGATAAAAAGTCTGCACCTTGATCCGAGAGTATATATTTAGGAATTCCAAATAAACAAATATATTTGTATGACAATATATTGGCTATTGTTTCAGCAGAGTGATTATTTAATAGATAAGCACATAAAAATTTTGTTAAGTTGTCTTGAATGGTTAATATATATTTATTTCCGTTTTCAGTTACAGGAAGAGGGCCAACTACATCGATTGAAATTTTTTCTAGTGGTGTATCCGATGTGGTAGTTCAACACATAGGATTCCTATTTTTTTTAATGTAGCTTTATTTTTTTGACATAGATCGCAAGTTTTAATAATTTTTTTAACATTTTTTCTCATACCTTCCCATTGATAACCTAAATTAATTAATTTTTTTATAGTTTTAGAAATACCAAAGTGACCTCCGCAAGGATTACAGTGTGTTTCTTTTAATAATATTTCTTTATCATAAGTTTCTAAATTAATATCTTCGTTTTGACCTAATTCGATTTTTATTGTAGATTCTTTGAATATATACCTCAGCATTGACCTAAACTGTTCCCAATTTATATTTCTATGCTTAGGTATAAATATGTGATTTATATTTTTATTCTGTAATAATTCTTTTAATGTTTCTATATTTTGAAATAGTCTAGGAAAATCATAAGAATCGAAAAAATGTAATTTATGAAAAACTAATATGTAATTATTTATTATACTAATTTCATTTTGATTAACCTTTACGTTTGGAATAATAATATTTTTAAATTCAAATCTATCATTTATATTTACGGGACAAAATAGTATTATATTTTTTATTTTAGTTGTTATAATTGAATCATTAGAATCTATTATATTTTTATTTAAAATCAATTGTTTATTTTGTGTATTTAAAAAGTTATCATAACTATGAATGTTAATTTTAAATGTATCAATTATAAAATAATTAAAATAAAATAAAATAAAATATGTTCATTAGATTCGAATTTGTTATTATTTATAACAGCCTCTGCCGGTCTTGATAGACCATCAGCATTTGTATTATTAACTCCTTTTTTATAAATTATTTCGTAATTATAATCTAATAATTTAAATCTCCATCTCATAAGTCTTGAGTTTGGATCTTTTAAATTAAAAAGCCAAATTAGTGCTTTGAGATCTGTAATGATTTTAAAACGAATTCCATAAAGATAAGGTCTAAAATGTTTAACTGACCATACTATTGCTAAGAGTTCTTTTTCAGTAACGGTATATGAAATTTCACTTTTATTTAAAATACGAGAGGCGTAGGCAATAGGCAGGTCATTTGGCAAATTACCTTGACTTAATACCGATGCAATAGCATAGCTACTTGCGTCTGTAGTGAGGATAAATTCTTTTTCGAAATTAGGGTATTGTAATATTGGTTCGGTTATTAATAATTTTTTTAAATTATTGAATACCGTTATTTGATTTTTACCTATCTCAAATGCAGTGTTTTTAGAAAGTAAAAGTGTTAACGGACGAGCTATTTTAGAAAAATTTGGTATAAATCGTCTATAATAACCAGCTAGACCTAAAAATGACTTAACGTCTTTAGGATTTTTAGGAAGTGGAAAATTTTTTACTGAAATAATTTTATCAGGGTTAGGTTGAACACCAGATTCTGAAATTATATGTCCAAGATAAGCTATTTCCTTTTTTAGAAATTGACATTTGATTGGTTGAAGTTTTAAATTTGCGTTACGTAGCGCAACAAATACGTCTTTTAATTTATTATTATGATCTGTTAAACTAGAACCATAAATAACTATATCATCCATATAAGCAAAACACTTTACCCCCAATAAGGAAGCAAGTACATTGTTAATTAAACGTTGTAAAGCTGCAGGAGCTTCTTTTTTTCCAAAAGGTAAACGAGTGAAATGATAATGTTCGTTTCCCGAGCTAAAAGCAGTTTTAGGGGTATCTTGTGGATCTAATTTTATTTGATGGAAACTCGATGCTAAATCTAAGGTTGAGAAATAAGATGCGTTACCTAATTGATCAAGTATTTCATTAATATTAGGAAGGGGATATGAATCACCTACCGTAATTTCATTAAGTTTCCTAAAGTCAATTACAATACGCCAGTTTTTATTGCCTGAAGCGTCGGCTTTTTTGGGGACCACCCATAATTGTGAATTCCAAGGGCTATTCGATTTTTCGATAATACCCTGATGTAAAAGGTCATTTAGTTGTTTATTAATTTCTTCTTTGTGACAATTAGGATATCTATATTGTTTTATGTTAATTGGATGCGCATTTGGTGTAATTATTTTATGTAATGTTTGATTTGTATATGTTAATTTATCGCCGGGTAAGAAAAATATATCGTTAAAATTGTTACATAGATTTTTAATTATTTCTATTTCTTCATTATTTAAATGATTTAAATTAAGATGTTGTTTTAAAATTTTAAGTCTATTATTATTATTAGGTAATTTAGTACTTTTATTATTTATAAGGTTTATCTCCTGAGGCACTTCTTCAAATTTTATTTTGTTAATTGATATTGAAATATCTTTTTCCGAAGTATTTAAAATAGGTACTAAGGCGTAATTGTTCTTAATTTGTGTCATACAAGTTCCAATATAGACATGGTCATTAATCTTAATTGGATCATAAAGTATGCCTGTTGGGTTATTAGAATTGAAAGTTTTCACTTTTACTACCGATTCCGAAAGAGCTTTAATGGAATAGTAATTATCATTTGCCTGTAAACAATCTACTATTTTAATATTTTCATTAAAATAAAATTGTAATGTTTTATTATTGAAATTGATTGATTTTACATAATCGCTTAGAAAATCGTAACCAAGAATTCCGTTAGATTTGATATTAAAGTCATTATCGACAATATAAAATACGTGAGTGACAATTGTATGTCCTATTTTAAAATTAATTTTTGTATAACCCAAACTTTTAGTTTTCCCAGTTACACCTTCTAATGTAATACAAGAATTATCCCAATAAGTATGTCCTTTAGGTAATACTTCCATTTTTATACAACTAGCTTGAGCTCCACTATCGATCATAAAGTGTAAATTTTTATTTATATCCACAGAATATAATGTACTATATGGAGTATCATTTTACGATATATTTAATGTTAATACTTGTTTTGGATTATTAAATTTATAATCTTTACTTGTACTAGGCATATTACGTTCGTTTTTATTGACGTTTTTTAATTTGTAACATTCGTCTTTTGTGTGGAAATTTTTCTTACAGTATGTACAAAATTTATCGTTTTTATCATTATAATTATCGTTATTGGTAATTTTTTTGTCATTTTTAAAATTTTTAGTATTATCTTTCCGAAAAAAACAATTTGAAGTATTAAGATTTCTTTTGTGACAAATTTTACAAGAATTTTTTAAATAATTGGAGTTGTTAGAGTTATAAGAATTATTAGAGTTGTAAGAATATTTTGTTAAATTATTTTCTGTATTAATTCGTATTTCTTCTTGTTTTGCAATAGAAATTGCGTCATTTAAATTTTTTGGATCATTAGCTAAAACGATTATTTTAATTTGATTATTATAAAGACCTCTTTTAAATGCTCCTAAAGCTTGATTTTCGCACATAGTACGGATAGCTGATTTTTGAATTTTACATGTTAATTTATTAGTATAGGCCTGATAGAGTTTTATTTCTAATTTCTCTATTTTATCGCTAAAAGAATTTACTTTTTCATTTTTAAATTGTTTAATTGTTTGTAATTCTACGCATAATTGATCAGGATGAATTTCTTCTCCATAGTTATCAAACAGAAAAATTTTTAATTCAGACCAGTTTTTTAATTCTACTGAATTTATCAGTTCTCTAGCTTTTCCTTTAATTTTAAGTTTTACTGCTAAAAATAGCTGTTTGTGTTGTTCTTTTGTTGCCATAAGAAATGCATCATCGACTGTACTAATGAAGTTATTTAGTTTATCTGTATTGCCGTCATAAGGTTCACCAATTAGTTGGGCTAATTCAAAAATAGTAAATGTTTGTTCTGACATTATGTTAAAATATTTTAATTTATTTATATGTAAAAAAAAAAAATTATTTTTATTTTTAAATTTATTTTTTTATTTATTAGTTTTAATTTTAATTTTTTTATTATTATTTTCTTTTAGTTTAAATTTGTAAATAACTCATATGTTACCAATATTTTTACAAAAATAGAGGGATATAACCTGCTGCTTATAACTATACTTAATAATAAATATAAAAATTTTTAAATTACCAAAGGAATGTTAAGAAAACCAAATATTTCATGTTTTTCTTTGAATTCTTCTTCTGATCTTCAAAACGCAGTTAGGTTGGTTTGATAGTTTCCTTTTTTTACTTCTTCTTTTTGAAGTCTGTTGTCCAAGAATAATGTCCAAGTTTATGTAGTGAAGGTGTCCAAGTCGAAGTTTTCCAGGGATGCCAAGTTTATGTAGTGAACTGAATGTTTTAATTTCAGTCCGCGTGGATGAGTATAACAGGAGAATAATAAATAACAAGTAGTTTAAAAGACTCACTGAAACACTGACCGCCGATGGGACGGTCCAGGTCTCTTTTATATTATATTACTAATTACAATAAGATTAAAGACAATAACAACGATAATTATTATTTAATTGTTAAATATTATTATCGTGAAGGTTATATGCTTACGACAGATGCATATCCAAATATATCCGTTGCTTACCAAATACATCTTACAATACCAGTTACTTCAGCTTCGTGTGAACGAAGCTTCAGCAAATTAAAATTAATAAAAACATATTTACGATCTACTACGGAGCAAGCAAGACTTAATCACTTATCTATTATATCCATAGAAAATAAAATTGCAAGACAAATCAATTATGAAGACATAATTAATGATTTCGCTGCAAAAAAAGCTAGAAAAGTTAATTTTTAAATTTTCAGAAATATAATTTTGTTTACTTAATTAAAATAACCAGGAGATATTTTTATTTATGATTTTGTTTTTATATTTGTTAATGGTTTTAAAATTTAATGTTGACTATAGTCTATAATATAATATATGTTAAGACAACGATTTAAATAAAAAATATTTGTAACAAAAATATACTTTTGATTTGTACCTGCTTAATAATTTTGTTTTGTGTTGACAACCTGCAAACTCTGACCCTCGTAGCTAATACTATGTAAGGGACGAGGGCGCTACATTTTTATTAGTCCCGGGCGCCAAATGTCTTAGATTCGGCACTGGCTACGAATATGAAAACGAAGACCCGACATGAAGTTATTAGTTGATTTCAAATTCAACGAAAAATATTTTGGCTGAACAATGAAAACAGGGATTGTGTCGTTTCTATTTTATTCTATGGTAATACCTATGTGTAGATTTGATCTAATTTCTTTCTTATAACAATATTATATCTATTATAGGCATTCGTAATAATATGATATATGTATAGACCTTATACTAATTGACGGAACTTTCTGTTGTTCGCGTTTCCACGATATGTAGCGTCCCATCAAGCATCAAAGCACTACACACATGCGCATTAAAAGCTTTAAATTATACAATAAAATTGTATAACTAATTATTGTTAATAGTTGTTATCATATTTTGTTCTAATCTCTATATAACAGTCTGTAATCAGTGATTATACTACATTTTTATAAGAAAATAATGACATTTTCGAAATTCTAAAAGTGAACTAAAAGTTGGCTATTTGTTCTAATATTTATCTGATTAGGAATGAAGTACTTATATAGTAATTTGGTATTAATTTATTCTATATATAAATTTAAATATGATGTTTATTATGAATAAGATATTAATATGAATAATGAATAAATTATATATAATATTACTATCAATGATTTAAATTGACTATTATTAAGTTTAAAGTTCAATACTTGTAATAAATAATTATAATAATTAGTTAAATAGTAATAAAGACAGGTCCAGATTTAACGGAGGGCATAAAGGGGATATGCCCCGGGCTTCCAATCTTTTTGGGGTCCCAGCCAATAAAAAAAAAAACTCAATTTGGATGTCCGATATATACTTCAGGATAAAAATATTAATTATTTTTTTTTGTAATTTAAATTGTATATAAGTTATAATATTATTATTACATATCTATTATGGCAGTGCATAAAATTTCGGGTTTTACAGTTATATACGTATATAGTTTGTACTATATTTATATAATATTATAAAATGTTGATATCCTCCACAATCACAATATTAATTATGAATACTGGGAAACTCAAAACGTTTAATCGTTATCGGATTTTATTATATATTATTTTTACTGTATGTATTTAATTTTTCGACTATATTTCACTGCCTATTTCATCGTAAATCATCCAAGAGTATACACCATTAAGACCGCACTGTTTAATTATTTAGTTAAATTAGGTTATTGATAAATTAATATTATAAAAATAATTATAATATTTAATTACAACTAATAATATATTATACACATGGTAAGTTTAAGTGTGGACTTTTTATTAAGAATCACCCGAGGGCCTATATCTTTTTTGCCCCGGGCCCCTTAAAGTTTAAATCCGTTCCTGAATATAAAATATGTTATTAATAATATAAATACAAAATTATAATTATTAGTTGTACCTATAAATAATAGTTATAGTTAAACTTATAGTAAATTAATTTATAATATTATGGTGTATTAATTTATTTTTATTTATTATTAAGTTAAAAACTATTATATGAATAATTTCGTTCTTAAAAATTGGCATCACTGCTATAACGTTTCTCCACCCTACTGCACCAGATTATGGATGTTCAGTCTATTAGTATTAGGTCTATGGATGTATTGTAATATAAAATTAGCATCCCCTAAGAGAAGGAGAAAAGAAAAACGAGAAAGGAGTTTTATTATTTACTAAGTACTCATTTTAGCACTTAATTTAAATCACTGTATTTCATTGAAAAATTGACAAAATTAAAAATTTAATAATTTATAATCAAAAAACGATTATTTTTATATTTTTGTTCCTATTTGGTGATGTAAGATATTATATACCATGTTATTTGAAAAAAGTATAAAACTTCAAAAATAAACATGATAAAAAATAGAAAGAAAAAATATTTATAAGTAAAAATAGTAGATAGTAAGTTCTAAATATTTTGTAAAACAAAATAAACAAAAAAAATTGACAGAAATAATGAGTGCAGTACGATAAAATAATCACCCTATCATCCAAATTCTGCTGGACTATGACATCATTAATGTAATTATATTTTGAGGAATTGTTTTCATTTATTGTAAAAGTCATATTTTCTGCTCCATTTTTTGTAATTATTTGATCTATTATAGTATATTGAAATGTTAAAAACATATTAACAATTTTCAAAAACTATTATGATATGGTAATTTATACATTCATATTATTGTAGTCAACAACTATAGAATTAATAATATTATTGTATTTCCCCATTTAAAAGATTAAAAAATTACAAAAACTAACGTTAGAATTATGATTTTACTAATAAAATTCATAAATAAATTCTTTATAATCTACATATCAATTAAATTAGGATATCAAAACATCAAAATCATCAAAAATAAAATACTCTTCATCTATATTGACTATCTTAGAATTTCACAAACCTATACATTTAAATCTCGATAAATAGTACAGATAATATTTTAATTTTAATTATTATTGGAGATATTAGAATAACTATACCTTTATAGATCTGAGACTCCTTATATATATATATTATGTTCTAACAAATTATGGTTCTATCTTTTCTGTGTAATTATTATAATACGTAATAATTGTTAAAAAAATATTTTAATATCATTCTACTATTTGCCAGAAAAAAGTGATGTATGTTTAAATTGTAAGTGGCATTTTAATACTCAATAAAATAACATATTTCTTTAGAAGTATAATAATGATATTGTTCGGGCTCAGGATTCAGGTTCCTTAATTAATAATTAAACAGTTAATTTGTGGACTGTATAGTTACTTTATTTTTACGGGGAGTTGCTCGCCCGACGATACTATTGTAACTGACTCAGGGAAACTCCCGTCGTCGCGATAATTGATATTATACATGAATATGTTGATAACAAAACAATATTATATAAATTGAGACACAACATGCCGCCCGCCTTGAAGCAACGGCTTCAAAAAATCGTGAAATACATATTAAATCAACAAATACTTACAAATATAAAATTCATTCCAAAAAGACTACAAAATATAAAAATTAATAATTAAATAATTAAACAAAAACCTACATAAGGTATTACAAGGGTAACCAAAATACTTCTATCTAATACAATATTATAATAACAAAAAATACAAAAAATATCATTTTTTTATTTGAATTTATTGATCGGCTCCATCATTTCCATCGAATGGGAAGGGGCATAACTTCCGTACTGACCGTGAGACTTTTTCCTCGGACTAGAACGGTAGCCACACGGATCTGACCGTCGTCGCCTGTTTGAACATGTTGGACCCGACCCATAGACCACGACAATGGAGGAATGTTATCTTCCTTAACCAGGAATACCGTACCCACTTTTACTATTGAACCTTTATTTGACAACCACCTTTTACGAGTTTGAAGTTGAGACAGATATTCCTTTTGCCAGCGCTTCCATAGAAATTGAGTTAATTGAGATACCCGTTGCCATCGTTTCAAACGGTTACTCGGTACGGTGGTCAAATCCAGTTCAGGTAATGAACAGGTGGGTTCACCGATCAAGAAATGCGCTGGTGTCAACGGGGTCGCATCTGAAGGACAGGAAGAAATAGGAGTAATGGGCCTTGAATTTAGGACAGCCTCTATTCGGATTAAAATAAAGTTTAGCTCATCATAAATCAAGTAAGATTCACCCAATACCCGGTACAGATGAGTTTTTATAGATTTTACGGACGCCTCCCATAGTCCTCCAAAATAGGGTGACCTAGGGGGGATGAAATGCCAGCGAACGCCCTCCTTGGCTAGTGCATTATAAAATTTATCCAAATGATCGGTTGACTAAAACAGATTTTTCAAGCCTTGGAGTCTTTTATTGGCGCCTACAAAATTAGTCGCATTGTCACTGTAAATATCTGAACATACTCCATGCCGTCCAATGAAACGTTTTAGTGCATTTAAAAAGGAATCGGTTGTTAGATCGCTCACCAGCTCGATGTGCACAGCCCGAGTAGTAAAACATACAAATACACATATGTATCCCTTTGTGACGGCGGCCTTTTTTCGGTGACTAGTTTTAATGCATTTTTTAAATGGACGCCCAGGCTCGACCCGTTCCGCGAGCAACGGCGCCATCACCGGTTTTACTATAGCAGGTCGAAGACGAAAACATTTAATGCATTTGCGGAATATGCGTCTGGCTAAATTACGACCACCTATTATCCAATATTTTATTTGCGTGCTGGCCATCATTGCCTGAGGACCGGCGTGAAGAAGTCGCTCGTGTTCATTTAACATTATTAATTGTGCGATATGGCTGTTTTCTGGTATTAAAATAAGATGGCGATGATATATATCTAAATATTTCGCGTTTTTTAAACGCCCACCTACGCGAACAATGCCGTTTTCTAAAAAAGGTTGTACATTTTTTAATTTACTCTTCGCGCTCACCGTCGTTAACAGACTATCTATTTCACCGGGCTAATAGGAAGATTGTGTTATTTTAATTACTGCTGTTTCGGCCTCTCGCAATTCCTCTACTTGAATAGGACCAACGATAGATAATTTCTTAACTTTAATTTTTATAAACCTAATACAGTACGCAACAATACGTAATAATTTATTCCAAGACGAATATTTTTTGATAAATATTTCATATTCATTTACCGTCACTAATGTTACTGTTTCTCTTGCTTCGGGTATTGCCGTATGTATTAAATTTAATTTTGACGTAGGCCATTTATCATTATTTTCCGTAAGCCAGTGTGGACCTTCCCACCATAACTTATTATTTATAATCTCTTGTGTACTGCTGCCACGGGAAATAATGTCCGCGGGATTGTCTTTCGTTCCAATATGATGCCATTCATTAATTGACGTGAGGTCCTGTATCTCTCCAACTCTGTGCGCAACGAATGTCTGCCATCGGGTGGACGGTGACGTCACCCAAGCTAAGGCAATGGTCGAATCTGACCATAAACATCGTCTTTGGATTGTCAAGTCTAGACTGGGCACTATTTTGTTGACTAATCTTGCTAGTACCACTGCCGCGCACAGTTCCAGTCGTGGTAACGATACTACCCGCAATGGCGAGACCTTGGACTTTGCACAAATCAACCGTGATACACGATTACAATATTTATCTGTCACGCGCGCATAAATACAAGCGCCATATGCGGACAAACTTACGTCTGCAAACCCATGAATTTCAACGGTACATTCGTCTACAGTGCTCAAAAATCGAGGTATTTGTAATTCGTGTAAATTTGTTAATTCGTCTATATATTGTTTCCATTCAATTTCCATTTCCGCGGGTACGGGACAATCCCAGTCAATTTTTAGTTGCCACATTTTTTGCATAAGAATTTTTGCCTTTATTACCACCGGACCCACTAAGCCGAGTGGATCGAATAATGTAGCAATATGGGATAAGATATCTCTTTTCGTAGTAAAACTTTTATCAAAATTAATTTTTTTTATTTTATATTGGAATACGTCATTTTCGGGACACCACAGTAGACCAAGTATTTTTGCTATTTTATTATCTAATTCCAATAGTAACATTTGTTCATTCTTCGAGGTTCGTAAATTACTTAATAATTCGGGTATATTTGCTATCCATTTGCGTAAATGGAATCCACCGGATTGCAATACGTTTAGTACATCGTCGCGTAATTTTATAGCCGCCTCCAATGTATTCGCCCCACCAAGAAAATCATCCATATAAAAATCTTTCCTTATTGCAGAACACGCAATAGGATAATTAATATGTGCGTCATCGGCCAATTTGTTTAAACAAGCGGTCGCCATAAACGAGGCTGATATAGTGCCATAGGTGACCGTATTTAATTTAAATATTTGTATAGGTTGTTTGAGGTCGGACTGCCATAATATTTTTTGGAAATCACGATGATGCTCAGCGACCAAAATTTGTCGATACATTTTTGATATATCCGCGGAAAAGGCGTATTTGTATGTCCGAAATCGAGCTAAAATATTTATCAAATCTTCCTGTATAGTGGGTCCTTTTAAAAGTACTTCGTTCAAACTGAACCCGCTATCGGTTTTACAAGAGCCATCAAAAACGACACGTAATCGCGTCGTGCTACTGTTCTCATTTATAACAGCGTGGTGAGGTAGATAATAACCAGGTCCATTTGTTGACTCGTCGTCTATATTTCCTACAAATTCCATATGCTGCAATTCTAGGTATTCCGTCATAAACGCGTTGTATTGTTTACGTAAATCGGCATTAGCATTTATACGTTTTTCTGTGGCCATAAACCGACGTTTGGCTGTTCTGTACGAATCGCCCAACTTGTTGTGGCCATCACGAAACGGCAAGTTCACCACAAATCTACCGTCTTCGTTGCGCCGTAATGTCCGCAGGAAATGCTCCTGACGCGCCTTTTCTTCCAATGTGTTATAATTCTTTTTATTTATATCTTTTAATCTCCAGAAACGGGATACTTGTTCTTCTAAATTATTCATTACTTGCTGAGATAATAGTAACACATTTACAATACATTTTACACTTTGTTTATTAGATAAAATTGGACCGGCAACAATCCAACCGAATTTTGTTTCTTTTAATGTTGGACCACTATCAATTAATTTAATTTGCGCATGACCTAGTAAATCCAAAAATAATTCGGCACCTATTAACATATCTATCCGCTGCGGTTTGTAAAATGCATTATCGGCTAATGTAATATTATTTGGTATTTGTATCGCTTTACTATCGATTGCCATTAACGGGATGTTATTCGTAATACGCGGTATAATTAAACACACTATACGGGCATTGAACTCTGTCACTCTCGATTTTATATTTATCGTGATTGCAGACGTTATAGTGTGTTTAGTCTGTCCGATACCTGAAACGTCACAATCAATTTTCCTTCGAGGTAGTTTTAATATTTGCGCCATATATTCGCTAACAAAATTGTTTTACGAACCAGAGTCTAATAACACCCTACACAACACCGGGTTTTCATCTTTATCAAATACCTTTATTACCGCGGTCGACATTAATACTTGCTTATAATCGGTCGGAGCCGCAATGCTCGCTGTTAAGCTTACGTTCTCTGTTTTTGACGTTTCTTCACCGTTCTCCACCACCGCTGCCACCGCCGACCGTGTCTTTCTATCATCCATTAAATTTTTTGATTCTAAATGTAACAACGTGTTATGTGGCCTATGACATTTAAAGCACTTTTTTCCATCGCATTTTTTTCCGTTATGCGAACGAATACATACTTTACACAGACCCAATGAGTCTATTCTATTTATGCGGTCTGGAACCGATAATATTAGGAACGATGGACATCGATATATCGAGTGCGGTAACTGGCAATGGTAACACTTTAATTCACCCGCGGTGACCAATGCGCTTGTACGCAAAAACGTTCTTTTCGGTACTGAAGTCTTTCTGATATTTTCTCGTGAAGCATTTATTTGCATCGAAGATTCGACAGACTCTAAAATTCGAAATCTTGATTGCAAAAAATTCATAAGTTCTCTACTTTCAGGGGCTTGAATTTTTGCTGAGGTGATTTTCCACTCTTTTAGTGTCTTTGGATCTAGTTTTGACGTAATTAAATATAATAAAAGTGAACCCCAACCCTTAGGCTCTTCACCTGCCGATTCCAGTACTTTCAGATGATCGGTTAATGAATCCATTAATCCGCGCAGCTGCACCAACGATTCCTTTTTAATTGGCTCTAACTCAAACAGTGCCTGCGTATGCGTTTGTATTAAAACTTTCTTATTATCATAACGCGCAATCAAACTATCCCACGCAATTTTTTAATTGAAGGCTGTGGTTTGTAAACATTTAATGACGTTTTCGGCGTCACCCTTAAGTGAAGATCGCAAGTAAAAGAATCTTTGTATATCAGTTAACGTTTCGTTATTATGGACTAAAGCCGAAAATACATCATAAAACATTGACCATTCTGTATACGTTCCATTAAACACAGGAATTTGAATAGGGGCTAACTTTATTGTTGATTGTACAGGTTGTATATTACTACGGGAATCACCGTGATGGCTTATAGATATGGGTACATTATTTACTACTGTATCCGCGCAGCTGCTTGACGCTCTAGCAAGTTTCTCACACTTCGCGAGGTTTTTATAAAATAATTCTTCGAAGTCTCTACGATAATTTTCGGTTTCTTCACTTACGCCATCTTCTTCTTCTATGAAAGTCTGTACCTGCTGGAAGTCTTTCCAAGTTTCCTTCGCTTTTTCTGCTCTTAACTTTATTTGATCGATGTCGATATCATCACCACTATTATCTCGTAAATATGTTGCCAAACGCGTTAGACTTGCCTTTAATTGGCCGCGTCGCGCAACTAAAACCGTCAATTCAGTCATTATGTACGTTTATAAGAATGTTATTAATACACGACAATGTAGTACAGTTGACCTGCCTTGTATTTTCGGAATCCAGATGATATATAATATACGATTATCGTAAATTTATTTCATAACTTTTCCAATCGTATATAGCGATTATGTTAATATTGATTTATTACCGTATTGAAATCTTAGATTATGACTTGTTAACCCGATTGCGTTCGACACGTGCGGGCTCGCGCTGAGCACCGTAATTTCAAGGACAACTTATTTTAATTTCTTGAATTCACAAATTTCGTCGAGTGCGAAATCTAAAAATAAGCGTTTGTACGTGTACGATATTTAGGAGAACGTCGGAAAATATTAATATGGAAAGGAATAGAATATTAGGATATATAATTGGCGAATTCTCTTACCCGACCTGAACTGGACTGGACTGACTGGACACGTGTTGTTCAGTTGATAATGTATCAAAATACTATTTACGCGTTATGCACAACGGTACAGAACTATATATACAATAAATCGCTCAATCGCACTAGACGCGATATTCGATTTATTAATATTTAATTTGCAATTTAAATATAAAAGATTAAATTGTCAACATAGGAATATTAAAAAAAAAAAAAGGTCAATTTAGGATGTTCCACCTTCGTTCCTTCGGTCCTCGGAGAAATTAGTTATAATTATAATTATTAAGATTTGAATGCAATGATATTGAATTAAAAAATACGATTCTGATCGAATCTCAATATATTATACTGATTATCCATTTCAAAATTTACCACAGTCCACGAGTGTAAATTACATATGTATATATGCAAAATAAATTTCAAATCTCTACGATAAATATTCAAGGAGTTATCATTTCATATAAAAATTGTCAGTCACAAATATTTTGTAAATAGATTAAATAGTATATGAGTATTGAGTAGGCCTCTTTAAAAATTTCATATTGTTGAACCAAAAATTGCAGGTAATATTAAACATTTTTGGAAAAAATTCAAAGTTCTATATTAAGCAAAAAATTAACCAATCCGTTTCAAAATTTTACCATACTTAACTTTACCAAAACGTAAATATTACCTATGTTAATACTCAAAACAATTTTCATGTTCCTACGATCAAAGTCAATTAGTTATCAAGAAATTAAAAAATTTAAATGACGGAAACCATTAATTTGCAATTTTCCGTTATTTCTTAGAGGTTTTTCTCGCTCAAAGAAAAACTTTTAGAAATTCAAAAAATGAGCAAACTAAAGTACCAACTAGATGAAAATATGGTAAAGAAAGGGTATCCTATTTGTGGTAATCGGACCATTATTTCTACCCGAAAAAATGTTTTCATACATTAGAAAAAAAAAAATAATAAAAAGCCTATAAAAAAAAATTGTCAGTCACAGTTTTCAAAATATTTTGTAAAAAGATTAAGTAGTATATTATGAGACTTCTATATAACTTTTAAACCGATAAACCCAAAATTGTAGGTAATATTAATTTTTTGGAATGAAGTTCAAAGTTCTATATTTACCCAAAAATTCATCTAATCCATTCCAAACTTTTACCAAACTTGTACATTAGCAATTTTAGGAATTCAAAAAAATTTTCAAGTCTTTACGATCAAAACTTTTTTCATTAATATAAAATAATACTACAGAAAAATGACTTAAAAAGCATCAAATTTGGGGTCGCCGTGAATTTTATTTTTCATTTTTCGGGATAACTAATGCAGTTCTTTAGGTAGGAACTTTTTTTTGAGCATAGGAAGTTTACATTCACGATACAATTTTAGAATGGAATTTTTGTGTAATATATTGTATATCTGACTGAGTTTCGTTAACACTCGTATTTTTGCATGCAAAATCATTGTATTAAAATCTTAATTATATAATAAACTACTAATATAGTAATATCTACGAGAAAAGTCCGGAATCGACGTTTCTGTATTTTCCTATTTAGTTTATTATTAAAGTTTTATTTTAAATTATATTTTCGAATGCATATATATATATATAGTATACTGATAATGTCATCTATAGTCGCTATGTTGTGTGAACATAACATTAAATATAATATTTGTAATATAATATAGAATTGGTTTTACAAAGACGTTTTTTTTATTTTATTTTATATATGAAGACACCTTTTCGGATAAAAATAATGTTCCAATACCACAAGTAGAATAAGCTTCGGTAGCAAATTGTATCTAGTAGATACTTTATTTAGCTCATTTTTCGAATTTCTCATAATTTTGTCCTTGGGAGAAGAAACACTACCAAAAAATGTTATAAATGCGGCAAAATTATGTTCTCTGTTAATTAACATTTTTTAATTTCGTGCTAACTATTTGAGTTTTGATCGTAAGGACTTAAACATTTTTTTGAGTATTAACCTAGGCAGTATATAAGTGTGATTAAATGGAACGGTTTGGTTTATTTTTTGGCCAAGTATAGAAATTTCCTGCAATTTTTGATTTATCGGTCTTAAAATTTTATCGAAATCTAATCATAAACAACTTAATTTTTTTACAAAATATTTTGAAAATAAGGCTGACAATTTTTTTTATAAGCTATTTAAGTTAAAATTCCCGAAAATCGGCAAAATAACGGTTTCATTATTTTAAATTTTTTTATTTCATTATAACGAATTAGGTTTTGAACACAGAAACTTGAAAATATTCTTGAGTATCAGGTGTTCTACATTAGAGGAAAAAATTTCGAAACGATTGGTTGATATTCTGACTAATTATTGAGCTTTAAACTTTTTCCAAAAATGTTTAATATCACCCGCAATTTTAGATTTATCGGTTTGAAAATTGTATAGAAGTCTACTCATATAAAATTTTATCAATTTACAAAGAATTATTAAAAACCACATGTAATATTTTTTTTTTAGAAGGTTCTAAAATTTGAATATATTTGGTATAATTTAATATTATGATATTTTATTTTTATGTTTGAAAACACTTTTTTGGGTAAAAATAATGGTCCAATTACCACAGTTAAAGTATGCTATCTGTAGTAAACTTCGTTTAGTTGCTACTATATTTAGCTCAATTTTCGAAAGTTTTTTTTGGGGAGAAGGAATACTACCAAAAAATGACGGTGAAACGTCGAAATTTACAGAAATCTTAATTTTGATGAAATTGATTTTAGGTTCTTCAAGATACCTAATGCAATTTTGACGTAGCTACTTAAACTTTTTTTTTGAGTTTTCTTATAGATATTTTATTTCACACACGTGGTCAACTTATGGGATGACCTATCAGTATAATATATTGTATTATATAGAGTTTCGCTCAGAATCGTACTTTTTAATGCAATATTATTGCATCCAAATCTTAATTATAATGAACCTCTAATTTCTCCAAGAACCGAAGGGACGAAGGAGGACCATCCAAAATCGACTTTCCTACTTTTTTTTTATTATTATTGTTTATGACGAACATTAATTTATTTAACATTTATGTGAATTTGTTGATTCTGAGGTATAATTGTAGCATCACGTATCACAATTTTTTCTTCAAATTACCAATTTTAATGTTCTAATAAAAATGTATAAAATATTAAAATTCAATTAAGTCGAATATTTTTAGTAAATTATACACAAAATACAAATTTAAATTTATTTAATATCAATTAATATTCATAGTTCAGCACTTAAGATATTAATCACTTGTATTGATATTTTAATTAATTATTATTATTATAATATTAAAATAAATGCTTTATATTTATAATAAATTATTTAATTAGGTATTATAAAATCATGTTATAATCTTTTATATATATTTTTTAAGTTTTAACTCATAGTTATTTATTGTAATTAGAATACTGTATATCTGTATACTGATTATTATCCTAAATGGTTATACTAAAAATTACCTATTGAAATTTTTATTTTAATACATCAATAATTTAATATTTATATTAATTCAATTCTATAAAGGAAAATATATATAATAAGTTTTTTTTATAGATTCTCAAGCATATTTCGATAGTTTGGTCGATTTAGTTTATGGGAAATGTATGTATTTATACGATTTGTAAAATATAAAATCATTACAAACATGATTATTACACATTTATTTTGTATTTTTGTTATGTTGAATGTTATTTTTTAACCCTTTAAAAAAATTATAATTATGCTTAATATTATATTTTAGCTAAAATTGATACAATTAATAAATTTTGTGATGGAAATCGTATGTATTTTCTATACTTTTGAAATGTATTACAATGAATATATAGGATATAGATAAGCATTACTAATATTTCAATATTATCACAGTAAAATATAAAGTACCCATTAATTTACAATAGTAAAAAGATAATATAAAAATATAATTTTATAATAATATTTTATTATTGTTGGAAAAATTGTATTCTATATTTTATAATTTTTAATAATATTTCAAATTAAAATTGTAAATATAACACAAAGACGTATTTAACAATATTTAAAGAGCCCCCCGCTCAGATTTTTTTGGTATTTATATAATGTCGATCCCTCTCCCTCACCGTTTGATAATATAAAAAAATAAATTGCATATAAAAAAAATAAATATGTTCTAATAAACAAATTTCCAAGAACTAAAACAAGTTGCAAAATAATATTATTAATACAATTTTTTTTTTTTTTGTCATTGTAGTGAGTTTTAACCCGTTCAACCCTCATACCCTACCACCATAAACACGTTTCTGTTGTAGCATTATGTAAAACCTTGAAACCTAGAATAATTTTCGAACATAAAATATCTGAATGCTACAGTTATTGTTTCTTTGTAGGTGCCTTAGCTTTGAATTATAATTATTGTTAGTGTATCCAATATTAATGTTGTTAACATTTAAAATATAAAATAAATGAAATAATTAAAATTTGTTTCTGTAGAAGTTTTATTATTATTATGTCCTAATCAAATTTTTCAACATAATTTACAAAACTGAATAGAAGCATAATCATTTAAAATCTATCCTTATTATAAAAATGTTGGACATGGGATAAAAGGGGCTGTCCCAATCAGTTGCGGATCTTGCATTTTCTCATGGAAGAGATATTAAATATGTTAATTTATTATTATAATATAGATATTAAATAATAAATATATGTTACGAAGAAATCTTTATTTAACCTTTTAGAAGATATAAGACCCCCATTCCAAGCTTGTATTGGTCACTGGTCCCAATTTTTTATAATAAGCTTCTAAAGTTGGAACTTCTAGTAAAATTAAATAATTTTTTTTGTTTTACGACTTTTGTAGAAGGTAAGTTATAACATAACTTATTATATTCTAAATGAAACGAGGAATGTATTAGTAATACAAGGTGATTTTTTTTTTATGTCTGAAAGCACGATTTTGGGTAGAAATATTGGTCCGATTACCACAAATAGGGAATGCTTTAGGTAGAAAATTGCATCTAGTTGGTACTTTATTTAGCTCATGTTTCGAAATTCTGAAAAGTTTTTCTTGGGGTGAATAAAAACTACCAAAAATTAACGGAAAAACGTATTTTACGTATTTTATGGAAATCGTAATTTCTGATGAAATTAGTTTTAGGTTTTTTATGATAACTGATGCAATTTTGAACGTAGATATTTAAAATTTATTTGAGGTTTTTCGTAAATAGTTTATACATGTGGTTAACATATGGAATGACCTGTCAGTATAATATAGGTACCTATTGTATTATATTGAATTTCGCTTAAAGTCGTATTTTCTAATGCAATATCATTGCATTTAAATATTAAGTAAAATAAATTAATAATTTCTCAGAGGACCGAAAAGGACCAAAAAGGAATGTCCAAACTTGATCTTTTCACTTTTTCATTATAAATACAAAATTTTAAATTTTATATGTGTTTTACAACTGATTTTTTCTTATATATTATGTAAAATAATATGACAATTGATGAGAATAATTCGTGTTACACAAACATACAATAAAATATAGAACAAGTTATTTTATTAAAACATATTATTACCAGTTAAATGTATTAAAAGATAAAAATAACCGTATTCCATTAACTTTAATTTTAAGAAAATTAACTCATTTTTTTATTTAAGTTAATATTGACTAAAAAACGTTATGCTACAAATTTAATAAACAGACATTCTAAGTTATTTGAAAAATTAGAACGGTTGATTTCGTAGTTGTGATGGATAATTCACGTTACTCGGTTGTTGTCTCGTCGTAGAATTGTTGTATGTTAAGAAAATATTAGGAAAATTGTTGCCTGGCCTTTGCTTACATGGCTGGTCGTTTGGCCTATGAGCTGTTTGAGGAGAAAAACCTCCTTTGCTAAAAGTATTGTAGGTTGCTACTTTTTAAATTTTTATATGATTGATTATTGATTATATAATAGCGTGGTTTAAAAAATACGTAATCGCTCATAATATCAAATTATAATTCTATAAACTATTGCTTATTATTTTCATTAAGCATGCATTGGTAAGTTTACCTGATAAATAAATAAAAAACACAATATTTTTAAATTAATTTATATTTTATATATTAAATAATAAATTAATTTTCATCATCCTGTATTTAGATGAACTAAAATTGTTTAACTTAAAAAGTAAATAAATTATATTCATATATTATACTGTACGTTTATACCTTTCGTGTAAATATTATTTCATTATTTTATTTAGTAATTCCATTAATTACGTTAATTATAAATGAATATACTTGCAAAATAAAACAATACTATTATGCAATTTATCTTATTTAGTTGAAATGAATAAATTAGAAGTTTTTAAAAAAATGTTTTCGGATATTAGTAAGTAATATTATATACATTTGTATTTAAATAGAAAACAAATTTAATGATTACTGATGAATGTAGTCATCATTTCATGACAGTCAATGATGACTTGATGATGATGTTATGATTATAATAAAAAATAATTATATTTAAAAAATGCATCTTTCTTCTATATGTTTTATACTATTTATATATAATACATTTTATGAATGAATTAATGAATTCATAAATTATATAATATCGACAATCAAACATATAATGTCAATAGTATTGTGTAGGCGGTTCTGACCTATAGGAAGGAATAGTGAAGGAGAAGTGAAGGAGAAATTTAATGGAGCATCCCCACTACCTACCGTAACCAATAAACTAGCAACACTACGCATTGTCGCCTAAGAAACCTATTGAAAAACCAGTCACAGTTAAACCAAGATCATAATCCCCCACCATGCCACATGCAACACTATTATTATAAATATTATAAAAAAAATCACTTACACACATTTTATCAATCAATAATTTAAAGTTGATTAATTTTTAAATTAAAGGTGTTTTAAAGTTAAATGGCTTGATTAATATAGTTTTGGGTAACGTGTTATTGTTTTAATAGCTAATCATCATAAACAAGTCACGCATCCACTAAGGAAAGAAAACAATTTTTTGTAGCATTATTTAGTACTTATTTATTATTTATACACAACATTAACAAATTGATATATTAATATGTATGTATTCATCTTTTCAACTGTTGATATGATGATGATGTATGATATAATCAGTGGTCGAAGTGTGTCAAAATAACTGAGGGGGGGGGGATGCCCAGATATTTAATGGAGCCTAAAATTTTTATACATATTTTACTAACCCAATGGGAACTTTCCTGATCTCTAATAAATGTCTATATTGCTCCTTAGTTTATGAATTACAAATTTAATAAAATACTGATTCTATATAAAATAAATGACGGATGTATTATGATGTGCATAATAAATGGAGGGATGTCTAGTATTTTCTAAAAGAGTGGAGGGATAATATTCCTTCTTATCCACCCCTACTTCGACCACTGGATATAATTCATTTTTGATTCTAATATGTCAATGAGTTTTTGAACTCATCCTGTTGGTTTGGGATTTTCTAGTAAAAACGGAAGTTCGATATGATTTATTATGTAGGTGCTGAGTGTACAATATATATATTTCATGTACTCTTCCTATGATCGACGTCTCTTTATTATCGGTATTATATTGTATGGCCACGGTTTAACTCTGATCGTTTTGCAATAAATTTCTTCGGTGGCAATGCGTGGTAGTGGAAGGTTATGTAATTGCGGTGCGTAGTAGGGTTTATCCATAAAAATTCTACTTCACTGATCTTTCATTACAAAGGAACAGCCGAAGCTATAATACTGTTGTCAATAATAATTGTGTAGTATTTAAATAATTTTTTATAAATAATAAATGACAAAAAAGTTAATGTTCTGTATCTGTATTTATTATAATGCAATATCTAAAACAGGTGGCAAAATAATATTATTAAAAAATTTTTTTTTTTTTGGACACGAGGGTGGCTTTAAACCTGTTCACCCCCCCATAAATACTCCACTGTTGTAAAAACTCAATTGTTATAATAAAATTAATATAAATAAATAATTATTGGAATTAATGCTATAAAAGTGATAGAAATTTCATAAAAACAATTCAATTTTTTTGGTAATGGCGAAATAAAATATTTTATGATGTAAATATACAATTTAACAAATCGTGCTCAACTTTCATGTGTATAATTATAACATGTTTATAGTTTATATTAAAAATCATAATAATAACAGTTCAAGTTAAAAATATGGGCACATGACTATAGTATAATGGACAATGAAATATTGTTAGTAACCAGGAAAACAATAATATCACCACGGAATTTTCAACACTTACAAACTTTTATTTTCAATTTTGTAATAATTATATTTCTGTTTCATAAAAAACGTATATCATATTATTATAATATAACTTGTATTATAAGTATATATTATATACTCCCTAATAATAAGAAAACCATTAATTTTTTAAATAATATTTTGTACAACAATGGTTATACTGTTAGGTTTAGATATTTTATTCACAGCAATTATATTCATAACACTAATAGTTAATTGAGTGAGAACTATAAAATAATGAATTCTATTAATATTAAAACTATTTATAAGATAGTCACAGAGAACGACTAAATTTATAATTAATAAATTAATAATTAATAGTTATAGTCTAAATTTATTATTTCAAATATATATACAACTTTTAATAATAATATATTTATTTTAAATTATTGGTTACCTAGTTGAAATGAAAAAAAATAGTAAGTATACATGTGACAATTTAATAACAGATTTTTTTTTTGTATATTTAATTAAATATAAAAACATTTAATTTTAAGTTAAAAGTCTTACCTCATTAAAAGTAACTTATAGAACAATCACGTAATAATGATTATTATAAAAATAGACTATATGATTATTATATTCAATATGTAAGTTTTGTGATACGACTAAACATATGTCCATAATAAAACGTACTCAACTTCTTGCCGCTAATCAACCAACATGTACGACATTTTATTTTGTGATGTCATTTTAGAATTTGAATGAAGAATATTAATTAAATGTGTTAATTGTACAAAGATTTTTTTTAAGACTAAAAAGTTTTTTTCGTGAAGAAATAATGGAAATTTTGGGATGCTTTAAGTATAGATTACATCTATTTGGAATTTTATTCAGCTCATTTTTAAAATTTCTCAAATGTTTATTCATGAAAATAAAAAACTACCATAATATGGTTAAAAAACGGTAATATTTATGGGAACTTTGACGAACTAGAATTTGGTTTTTTTATGAAAGGTAACTAATTTTTGTTTAATATTTAATAATTAAATAGGTACAATTGACAAAAATAAATAT
>CM023360.1:37897951-37988781 GCA_013282895.1 Eriosoma lanigerum
ATATCCTTGAATCACACAAACCGGATACGGAGTATGATACTGAAAAAGGTTGGATGGTCATCAAAGAAGCTGTTAATAAAGCGTCTTCTTTGTTTAAGAAAGAATCACAAATTAGAGAGAAGCCGTGGTTTAATGACGACTGTAGAAACATTACAGAAAAGCGAAGTAAATCTAGACAAGAAATGATTCAAAACCCCTGAGAATGCGGAAGAGTATCAGAAACTCAGAAAAATATCAAGTATGAAAATAAGAAGCGTAAAGAGAGAGTATGAAAAACAAAAAATAAGAAACAGAAGAATATAGGAGAAATCCACGGATATTTTTCGGTAAATGTAGGTTTTTCAAGGAGGGGTTTAAAGCCAAAACCTGCATAGTTAAAGATGCCCATAGTTGCTTGATTACAGAGGAATCAAATATAGTTGAACAATTTCGTAACCATTTCGAAGAATTACTGAGTAGTACTAACAAGGATGGCAACCCGGAGGAAGATCAAGAACATACCACTTATTTCTCTGTGCAGCCAGAACTACCAGAACCAGAGTATGAAGAAATAGCAAAGATAATTAAATCACTAAAAAACAATAAGGCACCGGGGGAGGACAATATCAATGCTGAATTAATTAAAACAGCTAACCCAAAATTGATATGAAAGATATGGCTTTTAATTAAAGAAATATGGAAAAGTGGAAAAGTCGCGAATGATTGGAAAACAGCGATCATTTGCCCAATATATAAAAAAGGAGATCTGATGGAAACAACTAACTATAGAGGAATTTCACTTTTAAACACCTGCTATAAAGTTCTGTCGATGGTAATCCTGCGAAGACTGGAAGTTTATGCTAACGACATAATTGGAGACTACCAAAGCGGCTTTATGAGAGGGAAATCTACCACATACCCCATTTTTATTATTAGACAATTATTAGAAAAGTACTATGAGTATGGTAGAGAAGTGCATCTTTGTTTTGTGGACTTTAAACAAGCGTATGACAGTATTAAAAGAAATAAATTATGGGCGGCACTGGAAGATTTAATCCAACTTATAAAAGAATGCAATACTGGAACAAACTGTAGAGTAAAATTTGGAAATAAACTGTCAGAATGTTTTGAAGTAAGAGCTGGCCTAAGACAGGGAGGTGCGCTTTCCCCTGTACTTTTCAATCTGGCGTTAGAAAAAGTTATTAGATCGCTCCCTGCTAGACAAAGTATGGAAATTTTGGCACAGAACACTATCTTGGCATATGTAGATGATATTGTGATAATTAGTAACTCTCGAAACGAAGTGGAAATGACGACCGCAGATCTAATAAAAGCAGCGGAAGCGATTGGATTAAAAGTTAACCAAGAAAAGACTAAATATTTAGTAGTATCAAGAGAAAAGAGAGCACAGGCTGATTTGCTAGTGGATGGATATGTTTTCCAACAAGTGACAGATTTCAGGTACTTAGGAACTAATATAAACAACAGAAACAATATGCATAACGAAATTAAATTGAGAATCGCATCAGGGTACAAATGATATTATGTACTTGTGAAATTATTTTAATCAAAACTGCTGTCAAGGAAGTAGAAAGAATATCTATACTATAGTTTTTTACGACCGATTTTGACGTATGGTTGTGAAACCTGGTCAGTGACTAAAGGAGATGAGGAGAAGATAAACATCTTTGAAAGAAAAATACTACGTCGAATCTATGGCCCTGTAATAGAGTGTGGTGAATATAGAAGAAGAACTAACCAAGAAATGTACCAAATGTTTAATAAACCCATTATTAGTTTGTATCTAAAAAGTAAAAGGTTTGAATGGGCGGGTCATATATGGAGGTCGGAAGGTATGGCAAAAAATCTGTTTACTGGAAGACTAAATGGAAAAAGACCCAGGGGTCGACCAAGACAAAGATGGGCGGACAGGGTGAAAACGGATCTCACGGAAATATCAGAGGAAACGAAGATTGAAGATAGCGATGATAGTGATAGGTGGAGAGGAGTGGTTGAGGCAGCGAAGATCCTAAATGGATTGTAAAAGCTGAAGAAGAAGAAGAAGAAGAAGAAGAAGAAGATATATTACTATTTTTTCATAGTTTTAAAAGTATGAAAATAGAAAATAAAATTCGTTGAATAATTAATTTATCAGAACATAATGTCAAATGTTCTAATGTAGAAATTTTAAATATATATTATTATTTTACTTTATAAGATTCATACAAATTTATATTATATTATTATATGAGAAAACCCACTATTATAACTATGCAGCTTTAGATTAACCTATTATAACATATCTATTAAGTATTAAGTTTTCTTTATTTTAAAACCTTTCCTAGGTATAGCTTTTTTCCATTCAAATATAATAAAATCTTTTGGGACAGCGAAGAAATTTTATTTGTTTCTACAGGAGTCGTATTCTTATTTATACATTGGTAAAAATAACAATGTATTATATATTGAAAATTGATTTTAAGATTAAAGTCACATTAAAAAACAAGAAGAACAGAAATTTAATTAATATAATTAAAATTAAAAATTAAATCATAATAAATGTTGTAAAGAAATGTTAGAAATTTAGAATGATTACAGTACTTTATTAGTTTACCTACTTAGGTATTTAATTATAAAATATTTGAATAAAACTATTGGAATACTTTAGTTATATGCAAATTGAATGTACTATTCTGAATAATTTTATTTCAATATTATTTGAATAAGTGTCATGATATTCTGGATAAAATTAGTAATATTTTTTATTCAGTTTTATATTACTATCGTCAATATGTTTGCTAATTTAAAATTGCACATGCTAAATACACATTATCGTCATAGATAACAGTTTATTTCTAAATCTCAATAAATCAACCACCTTACTTCACTCATTGTCTTAACAAATTTTACCAGCCATACACAATATAAAAATCCACAAATGTAACTGTAATAAAATGGAATGTTATGATCACAACTCGGTTAGCATTATCAAAAATTATAAGTACTTAGGTTAAGTAATGTGCTCCGATATGAATTGGATAATCCAGATTACATCCGTCACAAATAAACTAAGGAAGATGATATACGTTATGAAAGTACTACGTGAGATGTTACCTTTCAAAAACATCAGAACAATGTACCTAACACTATAAGAGTAAATTATATCGTATAGTATAATTTGGTAGGGTGGTGCATATAATAATATTCTTCTACCGCTGCAAAAAAACCAAAACACTATACTCAAGGTGGCAAATAAAAAAAATTAAACACATCCAACTAAAAAACTATTCGAAGAATTTAATGTCCTCAATATAGAGCTCTTATACCTTAAAACAATCATCATATGTCTAAAAAAAACATAATCAGTTGGATTTTTTAAACCATGGGAACCATGAATACCAGATATGCAGCTAGTAAATAATCCTTAGTCTGGCCCACAAAAACTAGTTACCTAAATTATTACATATTACGTTATGTGATTTCTGACAAACAAACGCTAATTAAGTATTATTTTAGTATGCGACATCATCTAAACTCAGACTCAAGTTTTGTTTAGAATAAAAATGTTTCAATACACCTTTCTACATAAACTTTGTCAGAGAAAATTCAAATTATTTTACAAATGTTAGTCGGGCAACTGTTCTGTTCTGCGTCTGAGGTCGTAACAGGAACTCGATCAAATTAAGTGGCATATCCGACGTTACGCTAGAATTGATAAATATGTTTTGAACACTTGGCAAAACGTCATTGCACATCTGTATTTAATGTAAATTGCATTATTGTGTAAACAATTTATATTCTATAAAAGCTAAATTATCAATTTTATATGTCAGTTTAAGTTTAAGAGTATTATATTCAACAACAATTATGGGTTTTAATAAACGTAATTTTTTAATTATAACTTTTTTTTTTTTTGTTATAAAGTTCAACGAAAGTAAGTATAAACTATTTAATTTTATACACAAATAAATTTAATATTTGTGTTTAAATTCCAAATAAAACATTAATTTTAATTATTATTTAACCTCAATTATGTAAACAAAGATAATTCAATAAAGTCAATCATCTCGTTTCGTTTGAAACATTGAAAATGTGATATTAAGTATTATTACTTAATTAGGTAAATAAAATGAAAAGTATTATGAACATGTAATATGTAAATATAAACATTTCGGATAAATAAATTTATAAGAAAAAAAACTTTCATTAAGATTTAAAAAAAAAAAATTATTGTACGACTTACAGCTCGAACTCTAATCCCTGGCTGAAACAATTGGTGTTCCGATGATGGTTATAGGGCTACATAAATACGACATAAGTTCATAATTTATTATTATACTAAATATTATTATAAAATATTATGCATTTTAACATAATTTTATACTAAGGAAATACTAGTAATATAATTATAAGTAATACTACGAAAACTTTGAAACCCACCCTGCATCGATAGGGGACTCTAGCAAAATCTGATAATTACCTAGCGAAATCTAGCATTCGTACGAATATTCTGACACATTTTTTTTTTTTTTTTTTGAATCGGACAGTGTGCCGATTTAACGTCAACTTGTTTTATTTTGTAAAAAAACAGAGATCTACAAAATTTGAAAATTGTCTAGCAAAATTTAACAAATTTTTAAATTGTGTTGCTATTCTGGCTATTCTAGCATAATGTTCCAGTGCCAAATCGACGTACAAAATATATTTTAAGACGGCGTATTATATATGCAATATTGGTACGTAACTGTACAAGCAAGCAACTTATGAAATAAGTAATAATATTATCTTATCATATTAGGTTCATTAAAAAAAAATTTATTAAATAAAATAGTACAAGGTTCTGTTAAATATATTCTTTTAACTTGTTAGATTAAATTATTCTAAAAATATGTATTTAAGTTAAATCAAAAGTTAAAAATTACTATAAGTTTTAAATCAATTATATAGTTTAATTTAAAACATTCATGTATATTTTCTTTTCGCCTACAATATTTATCATACTTTTTAATTATCTATATAAAGACAAATTTAAAATTTTTATTTTTATTTTATAAAAGTATTTTTGTTGTAAATGTTTAAAAAAAAATAAAAACATTTTATACTTTAAAAAAGTATATTGTTCTACTTAATATCAAAAAATTATTATTAATTTAAAAATAACTTTGTTTGGTTAGGTTAATACCTAAGAAAAATAACTCCTTAATGCCTATGATTTCGTTAAAATTAACTTTAATTGATATAATTTTAATGTCAGAGCTATTCAATAATATAAGACATTATTATGTGTTAATAAGATTATCTTAAATATTATAATATTTTAATATTATACTTAAACTACCCATGTAACTTAAGCAATGTATAAATATAAGAAATATATCAATGATTTCTATTTAAATTTTGATATATTAATTTTTAGTATAACATTGACATAAACATTCAATTCGCTACCATTAGGTAGGTACTTTGACTTGTCAATAAAATTTTATTTAACATTTATAATATCTACTAAAGAGTATTTATTAATTTATTTTGTGATGAGCCTAATAACAGAATGAAATATAATTAAAAATAACATTTGGATTAGATCAATTAAATATAAAATAATTATTACTTTATAAATTATAATATTATATTAAAAATTGAACCTTATTTGTCCTACCAATAATGTTCTTAGTCCACATAAATATTCTATTCATTATTTTGAATTTTAACACATACATTCTCGACAAAAATATATTTTTTCCCCCAAAAAAGCTAAATGATATTTGATCTAAATCGAACAAAATTATCGATATATAGATGATAACAACATTGAAATGACATTAAATCTTCTATATCAGTATATATATTTGTTATAACATTATTATTATTATTACCGTCATTGTTGGTTTCAAGTGTCATTTTTTTTTTTTTTTTTTTTTTTTTTTTTTTGCGTGGTGGTATTGTATGATAAAATATTTACTCTCCGAACAGTAAAAAATCATTAATCCATAATGAAACATGTGACAGCCAGACACAGAATGATATTACATTATAATATAAAGGTATTGTCCACACAATATATACTTTTATGCATGATAATAGGTCGTCCTATGTATTATAAGTGCTATTGTCGCGATATTTTCCTACGTTGCATATTATTAAGGCAGACAGACGCACGAACGAGGTTAGGTTAGGTATCATGTCGATCCTCGAGGGCGTACGTAAAATAATAATAAAATTCGTGTTTTATATATTGTAATATCATATACAGAGTGCTCATAATATTGACTTTATTCATTTTATAATTCGGCAAAATAATCAATTATTAAATGTATAATAAAATATTAAAATACTTTTGTAATTCATGAATTAAGGGAAGTACTTCTTTTTTTACCTTATTGAATAGCATTATAAAAATATGTTAATATTATAAATTTAAAAGTATAAAATACATTAAATTTTCTGAATATTATAGATAATATAATTAAAGAAGATAAGTAAAACAATATACATATTTCAATTTATTTCGAATATATATATATATATATATTATTATACTTATGTTATTTATGAGATAAATATAACATAGTATAAAATAATAATATTTTAATATATATCTTCTTGTTGATATTGAAACATTAAATAATATATTAATTCATATAATTATCAATTAGTCTCTACTGTTTTAACACATTGTATATAATATAATATTATGTTGAGAAAGTTAAAAATTATAATAGTTTCTCCAGATTTAGGTCACAATATTGATCTGCAATATGACGAAAATGTCTAAATTTTAATTTATATTTCGATACCTGTTTATGTTTTTATGTTTTATTCTAGAAATATTTTTTGAATTAAATAAAATTTAATATTTTCTATTAAAAATTCCAGTAAGTGTGTTTCGTTCCCCTCCCCTTGTGAATACCCTTGATACATAAACAAACGCTAGATTTCAATACAAACGTATGTTTGTAATCGTGTTCATAATGATTGGCTGACCAAGGACAATTCGTGTTGTTAAATAAAATAATCACCCTGTATAAAAATATCATAATGTATGGATATGCGAGTTTGCACCCCGCCAGGCGATTCTTGAGAAAATAATAATATTAATATTATTATAATATTCGACGCGAGAAGGGCTCCAACCACCGGCGCCGCCCCGCTGGCCACCGAGAGAGTCTCACCTCTTTAGTAATAATATATTTTATCTATATAATATGATGTGGAATATAATATGACTGATGGTGCTTTTTCAAAATCATAATAAAGAGATTATTATAATATGACATATAAAAAAACGTCGGGTATGTAAAATATTTATACTTTTATATATTATTTTGTAACCTATGTCTTATGCGTATATTTAATTATTTATGTTGCTCTGTACAAGTGAAATAGTGTTATACAGAGTGGTTCTCCAAACAAGTTCATCCCAAATGCTCAAATTTTATTTTATATTTTAAAATCAACACAATAGGTATGTTGTCCAATAATTACTTCGATTTTATTGTAACTTAATAAAATGATTTCTTGATTATATCCATATAATTTATTTTCAATGGGAATATCAATTTTATTTACAAAGTAGTGACAAAATGGAAATTTCTAATTAAAAAAAAATATATATATATTTGTTCGGTAAACTATTATATTATTTTATTGCAATAATTTTCACGGATAAATTCTAAAATTCTATAAAGAGTTGAAGTAATTATGCTTAGAATATAAATTAGAATAACTGGGAAACTACAATATTATAATAATCGAAAAATTAATTTAGTTGAACATGGAAAATCGCAGAACAATATTAGATACAAATAATTCGATAGGTAGATGGAAAACGTCAGTTCGCATCTAAGAAAAAAGTTTGTGTTTAATAATCATACTATAGAAATGTCGATAAATATCGTGTTTTTTTGTGGGGTATCGCTCTGTACATCATTATGTCGGTATTCGTAAGTTACGTTTATAATATTATATTATTATGATACGGGCGCTAAAACCATTCGCCGAAAATAATATTTATAATAATATCTCCGCGACCCCTGTAGTTTTTTAACGCCCCGCGAAGACCGCGCGCGACACAGTGACGTCTCGATGTATATATTTATTATCAATAGCCGGGAGACAATCATTGTTCGCCTATACGATTATTATTATTATTATTTTTATTGCTTAAATATCGCGTTAGAAATCCGTCGAATGCACAAAATATTATATTATTATTCCATCCCCGTTATAATACTATTATTATAAATTTAATAATGTCCGCTACGTAGTGTATACAAATTATAATATACGCTTTTTGACACGTTTTGTTATATTACCTACCCGAAACAATTTTGTCTCCGGCTCGTTTGTAAAATACGATTTACGACACCCTTTGGTCGTATATTTTAATAATATATTACACGCGAGTTGTAGGTATATAAGCGTGTCGGAGTGTGTGCCGATAATATCAAAATATACGTCTTGGCAAGATTATAATATTTATTATGATTTGCTTTGGTCGTCAATAAATTATGTTATTTATACAGGTGAGGTAGTTGTAGGTACCTATATATATATTATACTATCATTATTATATTCGTGTTCCGTCAGCTGCTTACCGTTTGTATACGATTTGCTTTTCTTTTTCAAATTCAATTTTTTACTAAAAAAACGGATTTTTTACACTTGTACTATATACATTTCTCTCTATTCATTTTTATTCTATATAATTTTTCACTCGGATATAGACGAACTTTAAGCCTTTAAAATTGCATTATATTTTAATTGTGTTTCAATGTCCTAGATAAAAAACTGGGCAATTCTCAGTTGAAATAAACGAAACTTTTTTTTAGAAAATATATATAATGATATTTCAAAATACCACGTGTGATAAAATTAGTATGGCTGGTATTAAAATTAAATATAAACAATAATAATAATAATATATTAAATTATTTATAAGTTTGTAGAAACTTTTGATGCCCGTATTTGAGTAAATGGTACAGACACATTCCAAAACGTACTATTTCCATTTTTCACTTTTTCAGTATTGTTATTTTTTTGTTACGAATGATCGTCACTATCAAAAATCTATCACTTAGTTATATCAAAGAATGCATAAAATCTGACCTTTAAATAATATTTTAGTTTAATGGTCTAAATTTAATATTTGAATTTATTGATTTAGCCAAACGTACTATTTCTGTCCAATACATTCTACAAATATAAAATAACTTAATTTTACTTCAATTACTTTCAAGTTACTCGTTATTATTTTAAATTAATACGAACAAAATATTAACTTTTAAACTCGTTTATGACCATAATAATCGCAATTGATCGTATGATACTATAATCGATACTTTTTGACTTTGATTATTCTTACAGTGTAGACTAGTTTCATTCATATCATCACATTGCAATATTATAAGACTATTTATCGATAACAGTTTACTAATGTATATTAGGATAAAATATCCTAGTATTACTAATATTAACTAGTAGTTATCAAGAAACCCGTATTGAAATCGAAAAACAGGAGCCATTTAAAATCATTTATATAGTTGTTATGCTCGTATTTTATTTTATTATATTGGTTTATTGTATGTGGTGTAATATAAATTAATTCATCCACCAAATAGCTTCTATATAGATATGTTATTATTTTCCATAATAATATATAGCCCACTCATAAAATTATAAATGTACTAAAATACCAAAAATATACTCATTTTATTAAACTAATTGTTAGCAAAATTATTTGCATAGTTAAAAATATAACTTGATCAATCAAAGTTTAAAGAGAAATTTAACAAAATACAGCATAATATTATAATAATATACCAAACGAATAAATATGTTTAAAAACCTAATATAAATAATAGCGTCATGCAAATCAATTTACGCGTAGATAATCGTGGGTACGACGGGTACCTATTATTATTCCATTGGAATCGGCGTTTTTAAAATTGCTTTCGTTGTTATTGTCCAAGAATAACGTTTAGAAAAGAAAAAAAAAATGTTTAAAAAAAAAAGGTACATTAAACACTGAACACACGACATAATTAAAACGGCAGCACATCACATTTGTGATAAGAGAGGGTAAAGAAGCATAAAAAAAATTGACAAACAAACAATACCGAGCTGTCAGGTTTATGAATGGTCTTGGCCAGAACGGATGAATGTAACACAAGGTAGATAAAAAGGACGACGACTACTACGACGACAAAGTCGTATGTATAATACGAGGAATATTGAAAAGAAGGGTTACTGCCACAACTGTGTGTTGAGCTCGACGTGTATGTAGATTCTAATCAGAAACCAAAGCGCCGATCAGCTGTTTGTCATTGATTTTAATCGGGTGCGGTAGAATAATCGAACGGTAGAGAAAAAGTGAGAGAAAGAGAGAGAGAGAAATATCGTTATTATATTTATATGTTTACAAATGTAAACTCTGGTCCCTCGCCCAAAACGTCTCCGGTATTGTTATACGGATTCAATTATATCCATCCTCACATTTTCCAAATTAGACTCGAATAGTGAAAAGAAAAAAAAAAAGAAAATATTATTACACCTCTTCGAAAATGTCATTGTATCAACCTTTTTTAATGGTTATATTATTATTCGAAATTATTTATCTAATGTTTTAAGGTTTAACAATTTGTATCATATAATGGGTTAGATTAGTATATTAATGATGTGACGAACACTATATTATTTGAGTTTAAACCTATCCCTCTAAATGAACCAAATAAAAAAATTTCGAACGCCAAACTAACCAAATTATTAAAAATGAAAAATGATGAAATATCCATAATTTGAAATAAATTATCGAAATGAAAGTAATAAGGTTTGAAAATGTAAAATAATAAATTTGATTTTCAAACCGAACTGAACACTCCGAGTTCTGTTCGAATTTAGAACAATTTGTCATATCACTACAACAGATATTTGTTACGCATTTAAAATGCTTTTCATTTATAACTAATTAAGAAATAGTAATAGTAAGTAAGTAACTTTTAAATAGTATTCAAGTCTTTTTATTAAAATAATTAATAGGTGGAGACTATAATAGTACAGTTATTAGCACGTAAATATCAATACTAGACGTATATTTTATACATTTTTAAATTTAATTTTAATTTTAAGAATTAAATCAAATATATTAGTATATTTTACTTTTACTAATTATGATTACAAATTTTAAATCAGGTTTCCGAAAATTATTCATCATATAATTTGCAAAAGATTGTATGATTAATAAAAAATTTAATTTCTATTGAGTTTAAATTATATTATAAAAAATAGTTAGATGTGTTAGAAACACTAAAGCTACTGAAAACAATTAATGTTGTATTGTTAGTTATGTCGTGTCGGTACTAAAACAATCTGATTTAATTTTCCTGTTAATATAATTTATAGTAAAAAATTAATTGCTATTCCAACATATTTATTAGTATAAAAGTATAATGAGGATATACTTTATAAATAATGTTAAATATATATTATATGAAGGGGGTTAAATGGGTTAATATTATAGGGGTTTACAATGCAAAAAAAATAATCTTTTTTTTTTAACATTATTACGATTAAATTTAATTAATTGATTAATTGTTATTATTACTTATTATAAGTATATGTAAATATTAATTTTAAATCATAAACTTTACCTATTAATTAAAACACTTTATAAAAATATACTAACCTTAACTACATTAATTGTTTTAAGTGTTTTGATTGAAAAAAAATATGAGTACCTAAAATATATTTGTTTTGTTTCCTTATTATTTGGCACCATTTCATTTAACCCAATTATTTTAATAAAATGAAATTTTTATTTAGAAACAACATATAAAATAATACAACAAATAATATTTGATGTTTAACGTACATAAATACTATACTTACTGTTATCAATGTATAACGATATTTAAACAAATTTGTTGTGAGTTTAAAATAAATTAAAAACTAAATTTTAACATTTTAATATAAAATTTCAATAAATATTTTAATTGTATATGCCTGACCTTATATGGTTCAACTAATCGGGATTATAAAATATTTGAATATAGGTAGGTGCTTAAATTATTTATCGAGCGACGATATACTTTCAAAATATAAATCGAAAAATTATAATATCAATTCAGACTAAACGTATACATTTTTTATAAATTAAAATTTTTATATTCATTTAAAATATTAATCGTTTGTCATTTTATGTCAAGAGCTTTTAAATAATAATCTTGACAACGCATTGAATTAAAAAAAAAATATATATATATATATATATATATATATCAAAATAATAATAAATAAGTCGTGATGCATTGACATTTATTCGTTACAGTAAAGAGACGCTAGTGATGAAAAATAGTTTTACAATAACAATACACGGTACAAACATAAGATGAGAGATGGATGCTGATTGCTGATAGTGCATACGGACTTTGTTAGCCTGGGTCAGGTAGCGCACAATAACCCCGCCCACACCCTTATCTACGACTTCTATATTAAACCTAACCCTTTTGTAATATTTATCATTGCACATGCATCGTGTTCACTCCTTATTTTTCCCAGATTGGGTTGATAAACATCTGTTCGGACGTTTAAATCAACACGAGCATACAATAGTTATCAGTCGGACAACTGGATCGTCGTGTACTTCATAAATGTTAACAAAATACAATTCACTGAAATATCACGATTAGGAGGTAGGTGGTACCTTATAAATTATAATATATACGTACGTCTCTCTAACAATAAATCCCATTCAAATTCACACATTATACAGTATTATTATTATTATATACATGATTTATTATACTTTTGTTCATTAAAATTATATATCAACTATATAATTTACCTATCAAAAGTTTATCTAAATTATTTGTAATCTCTATATATAGATGCTTTGATAATTTGATTACCTATCTAATCAGATAACACAAGTATTAAATACTAGGTTTTATATCTATTATATATTTATATTCTTTATAGTATAATATATACAGTTTAGTAATAATCATAACTATATATTTAAAAATTAAAATTAAAATGCTATAATAGGCATGTAATTATATTTATCCGATTTGTATTAATTTATGTAATAATATTATTATGACTTTTCTAGTATAATAGTTATTGGATATTTGGATACCTATATATCATATTTTTCTAGAAAAACAATAACGACAAATGATAACAATACTATTATATATTGATATTAAATAATATGTATGTACGACAATAAGAAATACATTTTCAACTATCTAGGCATAAATTTTAAATTCCTTAGCTGGAAAAGGCCCAAGGAGTGCTAAGTTCCTTAAAACCCCCTTAAACCCGCCTCTGTTACGATCTAAATTAACACTTAAATTAAGTAATTACACAATTCATGAAATGGAAAAACATAGTACAGATCAAATTAAGGTTTATATTTTAAAAATACCGAAATTTGTTTTTAATGTTAATATCTTTATATAGAATGTATTATCCTTTAATTGAAAAATATATTAAGTGATGTTAATATAAACTAAGCCAATCATTCAAAGTTTTCGTTAATGGCCTAAAATATATAGCAAATTTGATTAAAAGTTCTTGATATTATTTTTTATTCAAATTAAATTATTATTATTAATTATAATTAAACATTGTAATTTAATTTTAAAAAAAATTATACTACTTGCTTAATATTTAATATTAATAAATTATGACGAAACATTTACGAAATAAATGTTTTACTGCACGTGTTATAAAATCACACGAATATCATTATATCATATTAAATTAAGCTTATTGAACTCATTTCAAAAGTTATTGGAAGTACATACTTAATATTATGTATTAATTTCATTTTTGTAACTTTAACGTATAACGTTTATTCAATAAAATGTAGTGCTATGTTAAAAATCGTATATTAAATTTAATTTATGTTAAACATTAAATTATTATTATAGGATCATAGGTAAGATTGTTGAATTTATTTTAAACCTTGTTAGATATTTTAAGTTATATTTTCGATGTTTTCTAACAATTTAATAATATTGTGCTGACCGTGAAGTTCTACAAGATTAGTTACAAGGCACTACAAGTTTAAAGTTGAATAACTTGTGAAATTGCATCCAACAAATTCCAACAACTGTCTAACAATACTCATCAAGGTCATTTGTATATTGCTAGATGAGTTAAATTTTTTTTATTTTATATGTAGTGCTGGACGTGTATTTACATAAATAAGATATGCTCTACAAACTTTAGCGATTAATAACTTTTGAAGCGGTTTCCAACAAATTCCAACAAGTCAGAATAGAGTTTGTTGGAATGATTTTGAAAAGTTATGCTAAGTTTATAGTGCCAACTTCACGTACCTATTAGTAGGTGTTTTTGTTACGATTGATATGTCAAATATTTAACAATAACAAGAGTTCACAATTTTATATTTTTCATATTGTATTGATATATTGACTTGTACGTCGTTATTATAAATCATCCATCCATTCTGATTTATATATTCTTCTGTGATTATAACCCCTAGCGGATCCAGTCTAAAATAATGATGGTGGAGGGGGAGTTGAATTATATTTGTTTTCATCTTATGGGAACTACAGGGATGATGCAGTATTTCTATTTATAATATAATACATCGAATTCAATGTTTCTCATTGAACGGGAACGATCGCTACGACTACCCCACCCTGAATCCATCGCTGGTTATTAAAGTTATTTGAGTTATAGAATACTGTGTTAGATACTTATAATCGTAACAGAGGCGGGTTTAAGGGGGTTTTAGGGAACTTAGCCCCCCTTGGGCCTTTTCCAGCTAAAAAATTTGAAATTTTTGCCTAGATAGTTGAAAATGTATTTCTTATTGTCGTACCTACATATTATTTAATATCAATATATAATAGTATTGTTATCATTTGTCGTTATTGTTTTTCTTGAAAAAAATGTTTGATTCGCCCATCCCACACCTCACCATTAGAAAAGTGGTAATACTCATCCCTGAGCCGTGGTTAGGTTTATTCTTGTTCATTTTTGCCACAGTTTATTTTCCGTACTGTATCGGGTTTTTTTTTTTTTTATAGATTAGTTTATTTTCTTATTATATAAAATGTATTTCATACGCATATTGTAATATCTCGTCGAAACATCTAAAAACGTCTTGGTCGGACGTTTCGCATGAAAAACGTCTCAGAAACGTAAGTTGTGCCGTCCCTTTGTGTATACGTAACGCGCATTACCGTATAATATACAGTAGCGAAATGCCAAACCACTCGCATCCCCCAAATGGGTAGATAGAATCTGATAATCTGCCACGGGCGGCGATTTACATGACAAAATAATACGACAATCCTCCTAGTGGCGCAGCTTCTTTGTGGTGTCCTTCTGGTACACCCAAAAATATAAGTAAATAATTGTATATTTCTTCGATTTCCAAGATTCTTTTTTCTCCGCTGCGATACCCAAGACAATGGGCCGTGACACGCACGTCATGCCGTATTGCGATGCACCCACGTTCGCGCACATGTATACATTTTTTTTTTTTTTTTTTACTCTTAACGCGTGCGTTTTTATGGCGAATTTCGAAACCGCGTTAATACATATTATTTATGAAATACGTTGGTCCGAGATAAAAATCGCTAGTGTCTCTATTTGCTGTCCGCACAATTCGGCGGTGTAATAATATACAAGACCCGACGACCGTCGCACCGCAACACTGCTTGCAGATAACCATCGGCGAACGATTTTCTCCCCGGTCCGCCACGAACGAACCGCTGGCGAACGGTCGTCGCGCGCGCTACACCATATAATATATATACGTATTATACATCGTATTGTTGTATTATACCGAAACAATAGCGCCGCGCGAGTTCGCAACCGCACGCGGCGACGGCGGTCCAATAATATCATAATAATAATATATACACCGATAACGTGGTTCAATATTATTATAGTGCCTACAGAATAATATGATAAATATCGTCGCATATCGTTTATCTGTCGATCGCCAACGACCGATGATCTATTGCTATCGTACATTTTGATCCAGCGTATATAACAATAAAATACAGCGTGATCAAAACAAAACGTTACGAAAATAATGGGGACGGTGTCGTAAACGTACCCTAGGTGTATGTTATGTGATTTTGACCACTCTGTACAGTAATATATTAATATATTATTCAGTGGCGTATATTTTCGTAATATATTTTTAGCGCACGTTGATGGTCTACATCTGCAGTAGCGTACTTTTGAACTATTCCGAGGAAGACTTAAAAATAGCAAAAATTAGAACATGTCGTGCAAAAATTGTATTCAAAAAATGTTCATAGAGTGATCTATCCCTCATATCCTTATCACCCTATAAATACATTAGCATCCATACTGACCATCTATAAATTACATGATGGAACATTTTAGGTTCTGTGAATAGCAATAAATACATTATTGGTTTTACAATAATTTTTTGTTTTTTGTTTTTATGTCCTAAATGTATTTATTTTAAAACGCCTTTATATACATATAAATTGAAGAGAGTTTTCATGACCAATTTATTATATACAATGTTTGTTTTATAATACAAATTCATATAATAAGTAGTAGATAAATATTAAAATATACATTTTATTAATTATTTTTGTTATACTTAATATTAATATACATATACAAATGTAATATTAACCAATTATATAGTGCTGTGGACCAGTTTAAGAACCACTGCACTGTAACACTATACTGCACTAAATATAAAACGGCAGTTCTCGATAATAATGTATTGTTTATATACATTTTGTCATTTTTTTTTTCTCTAAAGCCTAAATAGTTACTACAATTTTAAAAACCGTTTAAACAAATCAAGAGGGACAATTCTCCTCATGAGTTTGTTGAAAGGGGATAGTCGCCCCTCCTCGGCCCCAATTGATGCTTACGGCGTATTTACCACGTATATGGTATACATAGAATATGTATTATACCGATAGAAAAAAAAAATAATAATACTATTCTGTCCTGTTTTATGAAACTTAATAATAAAATAGGATTTTGAATGGCGTTAATTTTTTAGAGTAATATAGTATCCTGAGTACGGGAACTTACACCGACCAAACAAAAATCACATACTTTACGTTTCGTACCACAGTTAATTATTTTTATCGTTCTTGCTTATCGACGACCATACATATATATATATATATATACACACAAGACAATGATGGTTTATTTTATTATACAGTACGATTTCGAAACGTTCGTTTTTCTGATAAGCGATAGAGGTGGATGATTGTCACGAGCAGAATGCCATTGCCGTGCTGCGGCGTGTAACCGTATAATATATAATATTTTACCTTCGACGAGAGATCTCTTTTTACACGACAAGAAGACGAATTTAACGGGAGGTGCGCGCAACGTTATCGCAGACGTCGATCGACATGAACCAGCGACCATTGTGGTCACCCGTCACTCCCCTCTGACCCCCCCCCCTCCCCACTGACCCTACCGTTCCGCCGCGCCGTCAGACACACGAAACCCCCGCGATTGAATGCGACGCGCCCGCGAACTGACTTTCTCTGCCTGTCGCGGGTAACCGAGCGCACGTCACCGCGACGACCACGACAGCGGTAGCGTTCCAGCCTACGAACGTAGTGCTCTTTGATCCGCGTGTCAAAACAGAAAATACGCGTCCGATGGTACGGACGGATAAGGCGCGCGCGCGCGCACTTCTTATTATTAAGTACATTTGCAGCGGGCAGCTGCTCTAACCGCTATTTTCTCTTTCTCTGTATCTCTCTTTTTTTTTCTAACTCTCCACCGCTGTATAATGATATACAGAGCGTCTTTGGCATTATAAAATTTAATTTTTATATAATAATGTGTTGAAAATCTCTAGATTCGGCTGTTTATTCGTATTGCACATACATTTATGACGGTTGAACTGTTTATATTGAAATTTAACATTTAGTTTTTTACGAAATTTCGCGGAGTTAAACGCAGTTTTTTTTCGTTATATTTAAATATAAGCGGATGTCCTTATCATTGGTTGTTTCCTATGCGATATTTCATTACTGAGATAACATTTGCGACATAATATAATATCATTAGATTGTAACTAATCATATTTTTTTTTTTTTACTCCAAACTGAACAATGAGCAAGATCATACGATATTATATAATAATCATTACGAAAACAAATAATCTGTTCGTATTTTATATTAACACCGAAAATTCGTAGAACATAAACGACCATCACTCTAACAAACGTTTTATACGTGTTAACAAACTTGCTTCGAAATATTCAAAATTTTAGAAAATAAATATTATAAATTTAACAAAGTATACAATTTTACATTTTTTTATTCTACGAGTTTAAAAAATATAATAATGTTTTGCGCTTAGATGAATTAATAATTATAAAAACAATTACGATTATATTTTAGGACATGTTTTCTGTGCTATAACTTTTTTTAGACCTTTCAAATTCCCTCTGTATAACAGACGCGTGTGTATTTATATATATATATATAGACCTTTCACGAGCGCATTGAACAAACCGACCCTTTGATGCCACCAACGGACTATCTTCTCTTATCAGATGCGCTTCGAGTGGCGTCGGTGCAGATTGTTGTGGTGGCAGTGAGGAAGGGGGGAAAAGTGTGAGGGAAACCCGTTAGTTGCTACTGCTATATATACCTATGTCACGTGACGAGGGATACGTCATATACTTTGTTCTACGTTCCTCTTTTCGCTGTTCATTTCGGGTCCCCTTTGCATACCTCGCTCGTCGTTTCGAGCTTAGACCGCCCGCCGATAATATTTAGCCGACTTTTATGAATGTGTATACATCTACTAAATTAATATTACATAAATTATAATACGATACACGGCCAGAGTTAAAACCTGATAATTTCCCAACGAAAAAAAAACAGTTGATTCGACTAAATTTCGGATAATATTCAATGTTATATATTTGACATTTACTCGTGAAAAGTGTAAGTATCGAATTGATTTTGTTTATATATTATCTAAAAGAACAAATAATATTACAAATTTATCGGTTACAAACATTCAGGATACCTATTAATTTTGTAATATTTCAAATAATTAAAAAAAATTCTATAGTTAAACACAAAGCAGGTAAGTACCGATTTTTAATTTATTCGGAGTACTAAAAGTAATATATTCCGTTTGAAAAATATTATTATCACCAGAGCCTGAGTATATTATCATGCTAAACGGACCGTTGAATACAAAATTTAACGAGAAAATAATCAGCTTCACGTCTTCGAAACACTTCCGTTTGATAATAATATTGTATTACGCATCCACGCGTTTTCAGGACAATTATTATACTCAGATATAGCTTGGATATACAATATAATATAGTCATGAATCATGTGTTCGAAAACCAGCCAAAAGTTTTATTATTATTATTTTTTTAATTTCAGGCGGTAAAGAAATTATTCATAGTTTTAAAATTTAATGTATTTCGAACACGGTAACTTTACGTGTAAATATACCATTCAAAGGAAATGTAAATACACTATAGTCTATATAGTTACAAAAGGTTCTCTTTATTTTGATATAATTTTGTTGAAAAACAAACTTTTCTTATCAGAAATAACAAAATTAATGAAAAATATAAACATTATTCAAATAAAAACATGTCTATTAATTTAGAAAAAAGTGATATTAAAATACATTTATCGATTCGCTTAGAATGTAAAATATATTATTAATTATTATTTATTATGTAAGCACAATGAGCACAAGTAGTATTATACGTATTTTATGAATATGTTTACTGTTATAAGCGATTAAATCATTTACCTAAGTTAGTTTAGGTCATTTACCTTATAGGTAATTCACAAATTGTTTACTGTGTAAGCATAGGTTTTTTAAAAAAAAATTTACTACCTTTCCTTTATATATAAAATACGTAAGTCTTAAATTACTTCTATAATAATATTATAACTATTGAAGTATAAGTTACTTATATTTTATGATACAACTGTGTGTATCGTTAATATTTAAATATTTGATAACAGCATAGTATTTACAATTGCAAATATTATTTTCTGAATGTATAAAATATATTATTAAATTAATTTTTCTTATATAATTAATATAAATTATACACCTTCATTTTGTAAAATTTAATATTATAAATTATACTTAAAAACTTTATGCAACTTATTATCTTAATTATCTTGCCCAATTAATTCGTATCATAATGGTGTTACAAATATGATTCACTGGTAAAGGTGTATTATAATTAGCATAATTAATATGTAAGTTTTTATTTAGTCACAACAGTAGTTTAATTTTTGTTTACCTACAGATTGTAATACAAGTACGCTTAAATAAAACAATTTTACTTTTAAGGCAATAAAGCTAGTAGATATTTTAAAAAATTAAAATGCATCATATTTTATCATGTATAATGACTTTATTCTATGAACTATACTATAATATATTATTTAACTATAAATTGATGTATATCTGGTGCTAAAATGCCGATTAAAAAAAACTTATGATAAATAATTTTACGAATTTATTAAATTTAATATTAATATAAACAGCTATGTATAGTTATCCTTATCATAAATCGAATTGAAACAAATTCTTGTCAACGACTATGTAATAGATGTTCGATAACATTTCAACATATTATTTTGTTTCGTAATAGATTGCAAAACGATTCTCGAGAAGAAGAAAGAATATCATAAAACGTAGGTATTTTCGTTTGGTTATATACACATACGTGTTAGACCGACGCGACGGTAACGTCTTTGCTAGTTTAGGCTCTGGGGACCCTGACTGGCGAACTCGAAACACGTCACCTGTAGGTAAATTAATTATAGGCGGCCAACTTTATGTTACAAAAACGATTGGAATCGCATACTTTTTTTTCAATATTATTTATACATTATATTATATTATATATTTTTATCACTCTGTATAATTATATAATATACGGATGTACATATTATGGCCAATCGATATCTGCAAACTGAAATTAAATTTTAATTACTGGATACGTCCAAACCAATAATATATAATAATATAGTTAACCTATAATATCTAAGATTATATTGAAAAAATACCAAGCCCCAAGTCATCATCACTATAATATAATCACTACTCTACTTGTATAGGTATATTTTATTGCTGGTATCCGAGCTCCGATTATATTAGGTATATTCTCTACCGCAATGTTAATGTTACTATTGTTATAACATTGAAATTCTATATTATACCTTTATAAAATAAACCTACATATAGTTGCGGTTTTGCACTATTAAAAGTGTAGTTATTTATTTGAATTATATAATAAAACATTAAACGTAATTACATGTTTAAATAACAAATTACCTTAAAATGAAATTCTCAGATAAAAACATTATAATCGAGTATATCGTTTAGTTATCTATAGCTATGAATTTTAAATCATACATTTTTAATAAACAGTCCTCTCAACCAGAAATAATGTCTAAATTCATCACTCAGTACACGTCAGTATTCCATAATACAATTTATCTTAAAAATAATGGTGGTTTCGGATTTATATAGACATAATAAGTATACTTACATAAATAATACGACACTTTTGTTAACCAATTTTATAAAATCCTGACAATAAAATATGACAGGATTGCTGAATATGATACCTAAATGTATAAATGCCCTTCTCGAATGTTTTTCTATTTATCCATCAATTAGTTTATTAGAAAAAAATATTTAGTTTTGTATAATACAATTTAAATAATATATAAATAAGTTAAGTTAGATATAGATGCATCTATGTGTTAAGGCCAATAATTTATCAATATGTTTAACTGTTTATGTATAAAAAAATCGGATTGAATAGGTAGTTATAATAATGTATAATGTTTTAAAAATGTACTTATTAATTCTCCTGTAAACTCACAAATTATTTTATTATAAAAAGAAACATATATGTATTTCATATCAAATTGATACAAATATTATTCTGTCTTTATAATTTAATTCTAAATACGAAATAATCATATTATATTCGTATCATAACATATTGATTATAATTATTATTATTGACTGATTTATTTTTTTAATTTTTTTTAATACCATATCATAAGTATATGAATATATTAATAATGACTGATAAATGTAATAATAAAATTTAATAAAAATTAAAAATTAATCATATTACGACACTCATTTGATTTCATCATTTCATCGTATAGATATTAAATATCTAGTTTAATTTTGAACCTCGTAAACACTATCAGTAGGTATATGTATTAATTAGTTTTAAAAAAATAATTAAGCAATATATATTTAAACTTTGATTGGATATGATATTATTATGTAGAATAAAAACTATAAAACATTTTTTATAACACATTAAAACATAATAGCATTGCAAATAGGTGTTATTAAAGTATAGGTAATTATTTTTTACGTTTTATTATTATAAATTTTAAACGTTGTTCATTAACATCGCGTATATCTCTATAATAATATTATACATATAATTATATATGTGTACGCTGTTAATTTTTACACCGGATTTTCGAGTGGCGCCTGTCTTTACGTTATTCGAAATAATAATGTTCAAGGCGGATCAAAAATATTTCATCATTTAAACTGGCGATGATCATTTTTTTTTTTTTATACGCTAAACTTGTTTAAACGAATTTTTTAGCGAATATTTATACTTAATTCTTTGGTGAATATCATAATAGTATGTGTGTGTGTGTGTGTGTGTGTGTGTGTGTGTGTGAAATACGCAAACATTTTGTTATACACTTTACGTAATATTTTGTTGTGAATTTTTAATATTATTATGATACCGAGACCGTGGGCGGCGGCGCAGGTGGATCGCAATTGTCTTTCCCGACCGTTTATAATCCGCCGTAGAGCCGTTTGACAAATTTACGGCGCGGCGGCGTCGCGTAAATTACGTTCAATAACGACGATGACGACGATGATAGTAATAAAAACTTTGGCGGCATTTTCGTATTCGTATTTTCCCGCAGGTCGAGACTGCATAATAATATAAATAATATACCTACTGCAGTGTACTGTATATGTACCATACACACAGACTCGAAAATCCTACTCGTAAAATGCTTACATTACGAGACGTTTGTCTGTTGTTTTCGTTGAAAATTAGCCGTCACGCGGAATAATAATAATAATAATAATAATAATAAAAAAATATAATATAAATTACGAAAAGAATACGCCCGCAGAAAAACATCGTAAAAACACGATACGGGAATATTATTATAATTCTATAATATTGTTGTACACCCCGCCGGCCCGTTTGTTTTTTCGCGGGGTATGGGTATTTTTCCGAGAAGGTTTCGCGTCTGCCGCAGAAAGGATGGGTCATACCTGTATAATATAATATAATAGTCGGCGCGACGGCCGTGGGTGTGCGTCCCTTGGCGACCCCGAGCGTAGCGCACGCAGGTACAAAACATACAATATAATTTAGGCGCCACCGTCGATATGTACAATGACCACTGTCACATATTTTTCCTCGTACCCCCGTCGTCGTCTTCGTCGATAATATAAAAGGAAGGTTAATAATAATAATAATAATAAACGTATAGAGGTCTACTAACTGACGTCGAACACAAAAAAAAAAAAATATATATATATATATATATATCGAAAAATATAATAATATTATATTATGGTCTCGCGACTCGTCGGAATCCGTCGAACGAACACACACACACACGCGCGCGCGCGCGCACACAGTAGGACCGGGGGATTACTATTGTCATTCTTTGTGTGTATACCTACCTACCTTCAGGTGTGTATATGTGTGTTTAAGTATATATATATATATATTTAACATAATATATAAGACGTTCGAGAATTGGTTCGGTTAATACCTTATATACCAGTTATACCTATTATATATTATAAATGCCATCATTGTTCGCGGTGCGTAGGCCGAGTAGCCGACACGGACCGACATGCGATCCGCCGCCGCCGCCGCCGTCGCTGTCGCCGTCACTGCCGCCGTATAATATGTGTCACACGCCGTTGTGAAGGTTTCGTACAGGGTGCCTATCGCAACACGACAAACGCATTTTTGTCGGTCATCTACTCGAATATATACGACATTTACATTTATCGTAGAATATCGAGTCTATTCCATATTGTACGCTACAAACAGTACAAAAAGTACCTAGCCGAGGAATTTTTATTTTAAAAAAACTTAAAATAAAAATAAAATATGTGTGACAACAATATAAATACTGATATTAGTATATAGGTTAAGAACACGAAAAAACGCATTAAAATTGTATGTGTTTTGCAAAAATTTAATAATAAAGTAGGTTGGTTAAAATAAACAATAAGTGTTTTTTTTATTTTTTAATAAATAAGTAGGTAACAATATAAACGTAAACAAAAGATATCTTAGATTTTTAATGAAAATATATTTATTTTATATATTCTAACTCATCACGGTAAACCGAAAAAAACTTGTATATCATACGATTTTAACGAGTTTTTTTTTACAAAAATCGCATTTCAAAGTATGAAATGGATAATATTTGACAACTGCATCATCCTGTATTCTATATTATATGTTTTAGTAGTAGGTACCTATAGTAAATATAGTACAACAGGTAGTTCTTATTATTTTCCCGAGACTTATTTTCTCTCACTATTATTCTCGTTACCTTTTTATACGCATCTACCAATATTTACATAGGTACTACCTACAACTATACTTTACAACTACTGACCCGCACGTTGATTTGTTGCTTTTAAATGAGCTCATTTTACGAAACGAAGAATTGGAAAAAAAAACGCATACATTTATAGTATAATATGTTATTGTTGTAGTATAGTATTATGTACCTTTTTTTTTTTGCCTCTTCTATAACAATATCATCCAAAAACCAGTAGCTATACAAGCACACAATACACCAATAATATATTTTATTTCCGAGTTGAACAAAGTATAACAAATATAATACAATTTTATGTTACTAAAAGATACCTACTACTAAGAATAACGGTAATACTTAAAATCTATATTAACACTTTTATGATAATTTTTGTTCACCTTAAAAGAAATATATTATGTTATCTTATTTTGTATCAACAGTTTTCTTTCAAAAACAAATAACAATAATACTAGTTTATAATACAAGAAAACCAAATGTGTCTTATTATGTCTTATTATATGTGTATTATTTGTTACTCTTCACAATTCCGTTATTAAAGTTATCATTTAAAATTAAAATTTAATCAATTATTATACAATAACTGTAAAAAAAAAGAAAAGTTATTTGCCATTTTATTCAGCTTCGCAAGTAATATTTATTTGATTTTATAAACAAATTTTATTATAAGTCGTATAATATTATCCGATCTAGGAAGTAGACATATTAAAAACATAATTTAGAGTTATTGAATATAATATTATATTATAGATTATATCGGTACATTTGTATATTATTTTATTCTGAACTAGGTATATAAATATCATTAAAAAATCAACGTTTTAAAATATACAACAGTAATATATACCGATATTGTTATATTTCTTTCTTCCTGTAAATGTAAATCCTATATGTTTTGCAAACATTGAACTCGATGCATTTGTAACGGTATTTTTTCGAGAATTCTCGTAAAATAATATATAATAATAATAATAATAATATATAAATAAGCCGGGAACGAATTATTATTACTGTTGTGCTGTATACAATATTTAAGTCGTTGGTCTGCTCATTCGGTGCTTAGAATAAATATGAAAAAGAAAAAAAAATATCATATTTAAACACACAGCACTCGCACCCGCGTATTTTACTTCATTATAATATTATAACATTGTGTTAGTTTTCGTCCGAGTAGATTTTATAATAAAACGATTAAAATTTCTGCGGCGGCGTCTTGGCGGATAAAAACCGTTAGTGCAATCGTAATCATATCAATTTAATATGATGCGATTGACATTTAAAATAATATTATGCAAGTACCTTAGTGAATACAAATTGTATTCGTAATACACAATAATGTTATGATTAAAAACAATATTGGTATACATAATGAAATATATAGATATATTTATACCAATATTTTTTTATACAGTTGAATTATAATATACAATTACGAGCGTCTCAATTCTAATTATTAATTGCAATATTTTTATATTGAAATATTATATAAAATGTTTGAATATAGTATTTTTATAATTATTAGTTAGGCAACCGCCTATAATATCACCTTTTTTTTAAGTGAAATTTGAAGACTTAAAGAGTAATTTAAGCTACTTTAAAAAGAGTATACGTATTTATAAAAATGTTGATGTGTTGACTTTCTAATTTAACCAAGATGTCGATTTTTTGGAATTGTTTGCATTTATTGGAGTAATGATATTTCTGACGTCATTATTTGTAATAATTTAATAATATTATAATATTTTATTAATATCATGATGTAAAAAATGTATTGCTCATCATTTACTTTTCATAATATTGAATATTTATAATATGAACTTTACATTAAAAAATATGGTTTTTCCAATAAATCAAAAAAAGTTCTTAAAATTTGAAATTTGACAATCCCATCAAAATTTGTTTAAAAATATAATCTTTAAACTTGCTATACCTATTCAAATGTCACATTAATAACTAAAAGAATAAAAACATTATTTTTCTACTTTTTTATTCGACGTTTAAAACTAAAAGGAAAAATATAAAAGTAATATTACCTAAATAATAATTTTAAAAAAAAATTGATTTAAAAATCTTCTTTTTTCTCGGATATATTATTGCAATATAAGTAAATCGATCTAGGACACCCTGTTTACCAAATTACCAACAAATTGTCAAAGTGATAATAGCTTTCTAAAAAACAAGATATTATATAGTATATAAATGAAAAAGTATTTCCTAATAGACAATTACCATGTAAATGATACGGTACAGAATAATATAATATTTTAAAGTTATCTCGTATAATGTAATTTCCGGAGGTTGCAATGTTGAGATTTTACATACCTACTGTTAATCCTTCACGGTATATCGAATAACATTCCTATCAACGTTTTTTTTTCAGGATATTAAAGTATTACTCGTTATATATATTTGATTAATAATAAATAATATTATATTTAATCATTATTATCAATTGTACATTAGTAGTGAATTCTATGTGTTTTGCGTATACTTAAAATAAAATGTGTATAATTTTACGACTACAATCTATTTATTATATACATTTTAGATAGGTCATAATATATAATCTATTTTAATTATAGCAATGTTGTTATATTATAATTAAAATACATATTATATAAAGTATACAAATTTTTTAATATTAAACCATTTTAACTCTGATAGAGTACAAATAAAAAAGAAATCAATATTTTAAATTTTGCCTTATGATTTTGAAAACTACTTGGTCGATTATTCCATACAAATATCAAAAAAAGAATTATAAATTGATACTTTTATTAAAAAAATTATGAAACAAAATCGTTAGAAATCTTCAAAAATGGCGAAGAAAATTTCACTCGTTTCAATTTAATTTTCGATTATAGATAACATTTGATATTGATTGATATAATATTCCACGAAAAAAATTGTAAGTAGACATACTTATCGTAAACTATACGAGAATACATACATTTTTTAATCGAGATTTTTATTTTTCCATACATCTGTACAGTGTGTCCTCATATAATTTAACCATAACCTATACCCATGGATATCGAATCGAACCACATTCGAAATTCCTACTTCCGCTGTACGAAATATCGTATATTATATTTTATTATTTTTTTCCTACATCGCAGGTACAACGGGCGCGTGCCGTCGCTATTATAGCAGTAAGTTGTCGTCGAGTGTGCTTGTACTCGATAATAACATTATATTATTATGTGGTTATTGTTCACGATTTGTATATTCTTATAAGGCTGTTAAAATGGCGGTAACCGGGCGAATGAAGTACTATAATTTCTAATAACAAGATAAAATAAAAATAAGCGTAAAACAATGCGACGAGGAAATTGCAACACGAATAAATCGTGTACAGCTTCCTGAACGATCCAGTAAGGTTTATCGGGAGAGGGCGAACGTCAGCTGGAGAACGCCGTTCTCGACAATCATTATATTATTTAGTATACACATCGCGAAACTATACGGTGGCAGACGCGTGTCCCTGGAACGAAGATCACATTGACAGGGGTGGGTGGAGTGGCGTGTTAAAAAAGAAACCAAAATAATAAATAAATAAACCACCATTGTGTATACGACGTAATGTATAATAGTCACTATTATACGATTATATACGATCGGCCAAGAGAGGGTCATCGTCATCGTTTCGCCATTGTCGTCGTCGTATTTTTCGGTGCCACGAAAGTAAAGTCCATATAATAATAATCAGAAAATAATAATAATAATAATAATAATACATTTTTATCGACACGAACCACACAATAAATAATAATAATATTTTATAGTGTCTGAGTCAGTCGTCGGTGAGAGGGTAGGTCGTCGCGCAGCGGGTAGGCAGATATAAATAATATACTTTTCTCGGTATACATATATGCACGTACACGACAATGATAATATATTACTCTATAACCTAACCTGTCTACGGTTCGGCGGGAATGTATATGAGGTGGTCGAAGACGAGCCCTGCCGACGCGACGAACGCGATATCATATAATATTAATACCTACTTTAATAGTATATTATATGAGTAACAGGGATAGCAAAATACTGAATTGTAATAAGTAACGAAATAATATCGATATGATATCGTGATAATTGTTTGAGGTTCGAGAAAACATAAAAATATGCTACTTGCCTAAATGTGGAACAGTGGATGAATGCAGCACAAACGAGAATGCCAATATGGGGACAAAACGAGAGCGAATTATCGTAAGTTTAGACGATTGGTGAATATATTTTTAAGACCATAAGATATATACAATCGAGAAACAAGGTGATTGAGAAGTATAATGTATTATTAATCGATTATAATACCTACTATTGTACTAGGTAAATTATAATAAATGGTACTATGCATAAAATAAACGACGTTTGTTGTGATCTATAAGTAGTTTAAGCATTATAAGTTAATAACTAGCAATAGGAGCGTTTTTCGTCGAAAAGTTTGCTTAGACATTATGTAGGTTAATTATTAAATATTAAAGTGATTAAAACAATATTGGGAAAAGTTTTACGCGGAGTGATTTATAGATCGCATGCCGTCGAAGACACGATGATAAAACACGCCGTATGTATATTATATAGTATACACAACTCCTCGTAATATGTATACTATTATTATTAAACTTTAGTAAACTGCTTATATTCGACAAAAAATGTAATTTAAAAATTAATTTTTATTTCCAAAGTAATAATTACAATAATACAAATTCAGGTTAGACACCGTGGTAGCAATGGGCACAATATTACCCGAAAAGGCACAATTATTTGGTTAACTAATATTCTATTTAGGTACCATCAGGAACCCTCTTCTTTTTGACAATTGATTGGTGCCAGCCAAATAGCTTAAAATGTCATTAGAAAAGTTAAAGAAGATGTAAAACTTCTGATTCAAATAATTACAATAAAACAATATATATATATATAAAACATAATATTTAATTAAACGAGATTACGTATTATTTAGTGGAAAAAACAAATATTAAAACGTGCATCAACATGACATGGAACGTACTGTATGTCTGTGTATGACCGTACGAATGAACAATAGTACAGTAAGATAACAACACAAGACTGAGAATATATATATATATATATATATATGTGTGTAAGATGCGTAAAATGAGTTTATTAGTTAGCTAGTCCTGATTGCATCATTTATATATATTAACTTCAGAAGTTAATAATATAAATATATATATATATATATATATATATATATATATATAACATAAAAACAAACAGAGAGATAAGACGCGATTCGAGCAAATGTGTTCAAAGCGCAAAGCTCGCAAACTGCTGCCTAGATGAGGTGAAAATAGTGTACTTATATTATATACCTATATGTTATATTTAGAATCCGTGCGATGCGATAAAAAAAGATAGTGGAAACGATAGTTTATGTATTACATAAAAGGTTATAGTTTATAATATACATACCGTATGTTAGGTAAGTTAATACACAGGTATATTGTATATTATGTAGATATACATATAGTATAAGAGAAGATTTTATACTCGTCCATATTGCGAATGAACTAATAATATAATTAATTAATGTCAAGGTGAATAAACTGATAAATCTCGTAAACAATTTGTTATATTATTACTTCTATGTATTGTTGCATACTGTTATTAGTATATTGGTTTTTATTTTTAATTTGACACCGAACGGCAATTACAAAAAAACATTAAATATTAAATACGAATATAACTAATAAACAATAAGTATAAACAAAATGAACAATTTAAAATGACAAAATTAAGGTTCATATAGGCCTAATATATATTATACAAATATTTCTATTTCCTAAATTATTAATTGTTTTTATTCGTATCATTTAGAATAATGTTGAAATTATTCAAGAACAATAGTTTTTTTTTTTTTATGCAAATTAAATTAAAACTTAACACATCTATAGATTAATAATTAATATTTTAATAGTTATTACTATTTTTATTAGTATAAAGTCGGAATTCTGTTTATAACTAATACGTAATACGTTTAATTTAAACGCAAATATTTTTCTACTTGCATATTTATTGCTATACAATACCTACAGCCACGACTACATAATAATTATAATACGATGGCGATCGTTATCATAATATAATTAGATATTATATTAAATAATTATTGTTTATACTTTATACATTGTATTATTTGCGTACAATTATTACAACAATGTAATTGTTTGTCTTTCTAACAACAGTCTGAGCTGAAAACCGTTAAACACTTGACATCATAATTAGCTATCATAAAAATGTCATAACATCTATATAATAATTTATATAATGTATGTAATGTGTAGTATTATTTAAGTTGCATCATAAGACTCAGTTGATTACTAAGATTTAATGACGATAGCCTGATTTTAATAAAAAAAATTAATAGTTGGTGGTACATAATGTTATTATATATAATAGCATAAAAATATTATATATAATTTTAAATTAATGATTCAACATCATAGGTTTAACTCTTTTAGCCTACGTAAGTTAACATTGAAATCAGGAATAACAATATTATTAGTTTACATTATTTTAGTAAAGTCTATTTTATCAAAAAATTACAAATCATTTCTGCGATTTCGTCTTTGAGGGATTCTTTTAGAGAAGTTGGACTTAGAGAACCGCGTGTACGTCATTGTGTTTTGGACATTCAATCACTTTATGTTGGATGTTTCATTACGTTTCATAATATATTAATATATTATACAGGACATGTTGGCTTCGGATCTTTGCTTATTAGATAGAAGTGAATTAAATAAATGTGTCCAACTCTCGTTAGTTGATTATTATTAGTATTATTACTTTATCTCTTTTTTTATATCGGCGAAGGAAAATTTATATTTGTACAAGTATGTAATTGCTTTTATATTTTCTTTTAAGTAATTTGAAAAAAGTATCTTTAACCTAACCTTGCAGGATATTTGCCACATTTCTATTGTACCTATAAACTTTTTTTTCCAAAATAAATATAATAATCAAACGATTGTAAATTACGCTACACTTAACGGTGAAACTATAATACCACAAACTACTAGCAGTAACCATACTATAATCATTCGTATTACCAAATACCAATGTAAATATTTTATGATAATACATAACGTATTTTAAGTGTATTATATAAGATACTTTAATGCGTTTACTACGGTCAAGGTTCTATTACGCACATCGGATGTTAAAGTCCGTGAACACGGTTGAATAGTAACTATTATAAAAAAATTCAATAGTGTTTTTAATCAATATACCTGATAAACTTTCCGAGCTAGCAATAACATCTTATCTTACGTTATTATATAACATTTATTTTATATTTTATTCAGAACATGTACATATAATAATATGTGGTAATAGATTACATTGTATGAGTTTTAAACATTATTTTATGATCGCCCTGTATACATCTCATTACATGGCATTGTATCATGTATAATATATACCTAAACCGAAAAAAAAATTTATTTTAGTTAAAACAATCATTATTAAAGTTATTCGAAATTTTAAATTTTAATTAAATATATATAATGTGTGAAAACTTAGTTTTAGCTACTTTTTTTTTGTTTAAATCAACAAATGAGGTGGGAATGTATAGCTTTCTTACTTCGCCTCACTTGTCATCGTTTATTAATTAAAAATCAGATTTTTATAAGTAGATTCTTGTAGATTTTATAAGTAATACAATACCGAGAAAGTTCCGCAACAGACTGTTGGAGAGTCGTAGCTGACTAACCTAACTGCAGTTGTTGAACTTAATAATATAATACAGTAATAATATGTTAACTTCATCGGCCGTTCGTTTCGTATTAAAGTTTATTTTTTCCGTTAGGCTTTTTTTAGTCATGGTTTTGTCCACTATATCAGTAAAGGCCAGTAGACAACAAGTTAGTTTTAGCTACTAAATATAGTTAGTTGAATTTATAGTTAATTATAAACACAACATAATAGTTTGTTACTACAATAATTTATAGTTATTTTGAATAATTTATATAGTTATAACCTTAATACAAACTAAATCAACTAGAAATCATTATTGTTTTTATAGCTATACATAGCAAATATGAATATTAAAATATTTTTTATCACAAAAATATTAGTAATTTAACCAAATAATTTTTAACCAAAATAATTTAGTAAATACTTCTTGCATAATGTTTTATGGTTATTATCAAACTTTGCTGAGTGGTTAGAAAAAAAATGTAATAACAAAACAATAACAACAACAACAATAAATGAAGGGAATTTTGGGCATTTTGAAATGACCCGCAGGGATTATTTGTATTTTGTTTTGGCCAGATAAAAAAAAAATTAAAAATTAAAACGTAATTACGTGTAAATAACCGCGAGAATTGCCGGAAAACATGAGCGAATCATGAAGGGGAATAATATTATAGTTGTTTTATTTTTTTTTTTCTACTTATTTAATGTCGTGGAAACGATTATTACGTGTTCACAGCATAATAAAAACGCTAAATCCACAAAAAGTATTTTTTCCCGTTAATTTTTTTATAATATTTTCCACAATGATTTTATAATATTTCGTTTTCGTTACAATACTATATTAATATATCAAAATAATTGTTTGAATATTAAAAGCCAAGACAATATGTCGTCGGAATCGCTCGTCACAGATCCGTCCGTCAGTTTTCTGTCGAATTCTGCCGACGACCCGGCGGTGAACGTTCGGAAATCGGACGCGACAAATTCGCCGGCGAAACCGCCCGCAGCGCCCGCGGTGTACGATAACCGCGAATGTACCGAAGAGGAGACTGCCTCGTGTTCGCTGTCGGTCGTGCTTTGTCCGCCCGACCGTGGCCCGTGGCCGACGACGACGTCGCTGCTCGGCTTTGTGGCCACACTGATCTGCGACGGCGCGTGGTTGTCGTTAATGCTGTTCGACGGGCGAGTCGGCATGACCGACCGCATGCCGTCACACGAAACGCGCGTCCTCGAGCACATGGCCGCGATCAGCCTGTTCCGTTACGTGGCCGGTACGCGCTGCAATTTCAATAATATTACACGAGGTCTGTTCAAAAAGTTCCCGAACTTTTCAATTTTTTTTTTATGGTGCTTACCTACAAGTTATTGAGACTTATCACCCTCGAAGTATTCTCCCTCGTGGTTTATACACTTTTGCCAATGACGTTTCCATTGTTGAAAGCAGTCCTGGAAAGCAGTTTCTGGAATTGCTCGTAGCTCCTTTGGCGAATTTTCTTTTATTTCGTCTATCGTAGAAAATCGTCGTCCTTTTTAACGGAGATTTTAGTTTTGAAAATAAAAAAAAGTCTGCTGGTGCTAAGTCGGGTGAATATGGTGGATGAGGAATCACGGTCATGTGATTTTTACGTAAAAATTAACAGGGAAGTGTGCGCTGGAGCATTTTCGTGATGGAGAAACCATGAGTTTTTTTCCACACTTCAGGTCTTTTCCTACGCACTTTTTCTCGAAGACGTTTTAATACTTCTAGATAGTACAATCGGTTAACAGTTTGTCCTGCAGGTAGAAATTCAAGATGAATAACTTCTTGGTCGTTGAAAAACCCGTTAGCATGACTTTAACGTTCGATCTGACCTGACGAACTTTTTTTGGTCTTTGAGAAAATTTACCAACCCACTGTGATGATTGGACTTTTGTCTCAACATCATAGCCATAAACACACGTCTCATCACCCGTTATAATTTGATTCATGAACATGTTATCATCATTTGCGCGATCTAACAATTCTTGACAGATGGTTACGCGGTCTTTCTGATCTTGAACTTTTGTCACACGAACATCGTCTGTCGATGTCGACAGACGTCCCGAACGTGAGTCGTCATCAACTGATTCCCGACCGTCTTTAAAACGTTTAAACCAGTCATAACACTGAGTACGTCCTAAACACTGATTACCATAAGCATTTTGTATCATTTTGTGAGTCTCAGTAAAAGATTTACAAAGTTTAACATAAAATTTAATATTGATACGTTGTTCGTGAATATTATTCATCTTAAAAATCGCAAAATACACACGACTCGTCTACTTTAAACGCGCACAGATAATGGTTGGATAGCAATAAACATTTAATTGAAAAGATAGTTGCTTATCTCTATTTTCTTTTAATCTAACAAAATTTACGATAATGTAATTTTTCTATTTTTAGAAACGATAGTTCGGGAACTTTTTGAACAGACCTCGTACAATGTGTCCGGGTGACACACTGACATATAATACCGTGATAACACTTTGATAATTTCGACGAAATTTAAAACTAATCTCCTGTTCACATGACATAATTATTATATTATAGAACGGGGAAATAAATTCGAAAACGTAACTACCAATATAATATTACAACGTTATGATTGTATTGTAGCCAGTCGACCAAGTGCCGACATCCGCATAAAATGTAAGAATTCATCTATATGACATTTCAAAATTACGAATTTTGATAATAATATTAAGTGGGCGAAATATTTTTGGTAAGGTATAAAATTAAACGTCAAAGGTGGTTAAGTTAGTCCAGGTCAGGTGTTATGTTTACGCAGCATAATAATATAAATATTGCGGACAAATTTCAATCGAGAAGTGTTCTAGAAGAATCTAGAATCGCATAATACGAATTCGCGTTTAAATACAACGAATTTCGGGCATATTTTTAATTTTGCAACTTTTTTGTTTTGGTGATAAAAATAACCGAAAAACATCAAATTGACCGCCCCCAAAGTTCCATCAGAAGAGCAATTGTTTTGGTACACAAGAAAAGGTTGGATCGAATTAGGCATAAATAAATTATAATAATCGATCATATAATATCATATACGTATGTACTTATTTATATGCATTTTATTTTGTTCGCAGAACCGTTTTCGTGTGCGTATCTCAACCGGTATGGATTTAGATATTGTTTGTTCTTTGGAAGTATATTATCCATTATATGGATTTTGTTATTACCGTGGTTTATTGATAGTCCATTTCATTTAGCATATTGCATCCTATTAGCCAGCCTTGGAGGTAAGTTCCAATAATATAATGCATTAAAAAAATAAAATATTCTTGTAGTAGTTAATTCAAAAATATTTTATATAGTCTATTATTGTATTAGACCTGATATATTACAAGTTTTATTTTCCTAAACATAAGTGTATACCAGTGAATTTTTAATCTACATGTGTATATAAAAAATACATATTTAGAGTTGCTAAAAAATTAAATACTTATTCAATTCGGGGGTGCCACAGTAAAAACGTTGTGAGTCACTGGTTTAGAAACCTCATATACATATTATACCCGTTTTGTCCGTCCGTATAGTTATAGTTACGATGGACCTTGTTAATTTTGGTATTAGGTTATATAGGGCAATAGCAGATTATTATTCGTTTTATTTAATTTTAATTTTAAACCTAATGAGTTTTTTTTTTAAAAATATCCTGTCCATTATAAACAAATTAAGATAATATAATTTTTTTTTTTTCATTACGTATAGAAACCGCAGGAATGTGGAACCTAACTAAATTTAGCTTTCCTAATTCATTCCATAAATAACTAAATAGTGTAAATGAAAATTAATATTATTTTAGATTCTATATAATAATTCATATAATGTAATTTAATACCATTATATATCAAAATTACTTTGTTTCATAAGGAATAGGAATGGGTATGATCAAAACGACTTTCTTTGTATTACTGTCTACACTGTTTGTTGTAAACCGTCCCAGAGCGCATTTAATTTTTCATCTAGGAAGTTTCACCGGCATGCTGTTAATACCACCTTTAACAGAATTCATATTACTGAAAAGTGACTGGAAGTCAGCGCTGCGCCTTCATTTGGGTTAGCAATATTGTTCTAAACCTAAAAGCAAAAATGTTTCGTGAATTCGTCAATTTAAAAGTTTTCATTAGATATTTATACATAAAATATATTGTATTTTATTATTATGTATAGTTTTGATGTGTTTTACACTGGTATTTTGGTTACTCGTCACTACACCGGTACCGTTAAAAATCCAACTAATCGGTGATCAAAATGCCGATACATCAAATTCTCAATCATGGATTACACCTCAGAACATAGACAACTCGTTCGATAATTTTCAATTTCCAATTGTGCGGGACATAGTCGGCAACAGGAAGTAATATATATTTTAATTATTAACAATCATGCGTACTATATTTCGTTTTTCATATTATATATAACAATATAATACACATATGTGTCTTCCCTAACTTTAATATAATATAGTATTGTCATACATTTTTCAATAAAAAATATTATAATAAATTTGGTACATCATAATATAAATGAAATGTTTTAAGGTGAATTAAAAATTTATACATGTTTCACCTATATATTTTTATCGTTATCGACATTTGAACATTTCGAATTCGAACCTACCAACCTATTTATATATATGTATATATATTAAAAAGGTATATTATCGATTTTTTAGAATTCGATTTTAAAATATCCGCAAAAAGCTGAAATCTGGTGTGAATTTCATATCCGGTCGGGAAATTTACTAAATGCAAAATATAGACATATTCACACTAAGCGGTTAGAATAATTGAATTTATTTTATGTTGAAAAATCATTATACGATATTCATTTTTTTCATTCTAAATACGAATCCTGCAGTCCGCCGGATATCTATATAATTATATACGTGATAGAAAAAAAATCCATTTTAACTATAGAAAATATATTGTATTTTATTATGTTATTATAATATTTTATAAAACAATTACATCAATGCAGTTGTAGTATGACGTATATTATACAAAGAGTTATACTAATTCGTATAAAAATAAATATTTGATCGCACTGTATATACGTAGTGTTATAGTAAAGAAGACGTAACTTGTACTATAGATTATTATCAAAAATACCAAATTGGGATTTACATATTTCGCAGCTTAGGATAAAACATATATTTAGCTCCATCTCCCCTCAAAAAAAAATAATTCTTCATAATAATATATCATTCCATTAAAAAACGTTTCATTACATACGCGTATATAATATATATTTAATGTTACAATGATTAATAAAATACAAATATACATGTTAATAGTAACTTTAAAATAAAATCTGGGAAGTTGATTCCGGGCGTTCTTTCATGCCACATTGGTCCTCGGAGAGGTTAGTGGTTAAATGTTATTTTATAGTTAAAATTTGAATGTAATAATATTGCGTTTGAAAATACGATTCTGAGCGAAATTTAGTGAGGTGTACAATATATTATACTGATAATTCATTCTAAAATTTATTCTGATATTTAATATACAATAAATAATGTGCAATAAAGAAATTAGTTTTATAATAACTAAACATTAAATAATAATTCGTAAAAATTACAGTTTCCGTGAACTTTGCTATTTTACAACCATTTTTTGGTAGTTTTTCTTACTCCAAGAAGAAACTTTTGAGAATTTCAAAACATAATAAAGTATCAAGTGTAGATGCAATTTGCTACCAAAAACGTACTCTACTTGTGGTAATAGAACCATTATTTCTATCTTAAAAGTGTCTTCTGTTATAAAAAAAAAAATAATCTTTGTAAATACAATACATTAACTAAATTATCTAAGAATACAAAAATTGTACCTATACTAAATAAAATATAATAATATTTCCGTGTTTTATTTATAAGCAAAGTGATTAATGAAATATCTTCAACATTTCTACTGTTAAGCTTCTTTATGTTTGATGTATATCACTGATAAGTTATTCTTATTATATTTATTACCTAATCTTATTTGTTTTGTAGTCGACCTTATACATGATTTAATTAGTTTAAGATTACTAATGATACGTTCAAATGATGCAGATGTAGTGATGTTACAGCTATAGGTATGATTTAGGTTGGTATATTTGATATAGTGTCTTGAAGGCTATATTTAAATATAAAAAGTAAAATTTCTCGAAGATTTAATTTTGTTATTTAATTCGAGATCATTATGTTGAGTCAAATTTTCCAGTTCAAAAATAAATGAATATTGTCACTATCAAAATCTTCTTCATATTTTATAATTAATAAATACAATACGGTTTTATAATATTGTTTCCTGATAATGCAGATTTCGAATGGTGCCGTTTACGGAGAAGACGCCGCTCGGTTGTTGTATACGACCACTCGGAAATGTCAGCAGTCCTGCAGTTGTAAATTGGCTGTACGAAGACCACAGAAATCGACCGGCGTGCATCAGAAACGTCACGAATATGTTTAAAACCCGTTTGATCGGTAGCCGGCCAATGTACAGAGATGATGTACTCGTCGACGGAAATGTTTTCTTGTTCGCGAATAATCTTAACGTATGCGAAGTTATTATTATATTATATAATTCGATGCATATGTTAATAATCATGGTTTTGTTTGGTTTTATATATAATCTAAGTGTATTTATAGGCTCTTCGAAAGGTTCATTTTTTTAGAAAAAATATATTATTATTAAAAAATAAGACTAGTTTTTACATTTAGTGCTAAAATATGCATTATACACATTATATGAACTTATATATACCAACGTACGACGATGATATTGCGCATGTCATTAAAACGATATTTGTCGAGTTCCGTCATTCTTTGCGACTGTTCGGCTTTAGTTTTTCAACGCGTGCGACTATACGGAAAAAAAAAAATATATATATATATATATAATGGCATATTATGTTAACGAAACGCGTTTATTTTTAAATAATAATAATAATAATTTATTCGTTTATTCTATTGTACCTGCATAATACATCGTGTGCGCATATTATAGCTTCGTGAATATGCGGAATACGTGATGGCAATGACTCGTATTTTTACCGTGGCCGATTTAAACGAAGAAAAGCATAAAGGGTTCAACGTATTCCCAACAGCCGCGAGTCGAGTTCTAAAATCGATTTTTAATATATCGATTTGGGAGGACGAAAAATCTATCTTGTTCGTAGCCGGCGAAGCTCTCGTTCACGCCTCCTGCTATGTACCGTTCGTTTTCATAAAAGGTATAGCATTAGTTTGTAACAATTTCTAACTCAATTAACTAAGTCCTGAAAATATACGGATGTTATAATCTATTTATTTATTTATTATAAAAATGTTGTTTAAACGAAATTTAAAGGTGATATATATATACTATATAGGTACAAACTAGCAATAAACTTATATATACCTAACATATTTAATCGAATATATGAAGGTAGGTAGGATCAACTAATACGTCAAAAATAATTAAATTATAATATTATAATGTTATTAATTATTATTTATTACTTAATTATTCATACAGGAGAAGCTATATTTTGTTCCAAGTTTTTTCTGTAAAACCACATTTCCATTCATAAAACTAAAACGAAAATAAATTTACAATACTGTTATATAATAAAAAGCCATACATACCTAAACAATTCAGATATTTATATTTTTCGATGATCAATATAAAACATTTAACTATTTTAATATTAAATTACATCTTAAAAAAACTTTGAAGTATGTTCAAAATGATTAAATAAATAAATAAAATGTTTCTTTATCAATTTTCGGCTGTTAAATATTGTAATGAAATAATGAACAACAGAAACTTATAATATATATTATATAGGTATAGGGCACAATAATATTTGATACCTATCAGGGTTTTAAAAAACATAATATATTTTAACATAAATTATATTTCATCCAATCGATTACAGCACAGAGCTTTGCTACAGCATAATAATAATAATATTATTGTACCTATATATCTATAATGTTTAACACAATTTTAAACAATAATATTATAAATTTTCTTTTGTGATTTATGATCTACAGCGTAGACTCTACGCTATAAATTAATAATTAATATAAACTAATAATATACAATTTTGTTTTCTATTATTATTATTATTATTATTATTATTATTAGGCCCTTTGAATCTCAAGTCGTCTGCGGAAGCAATGATCACCCTTATCGTGGGCTGTTTAGGTTCATTGTCTGGTCGTGGTTTCGGTTATTTTTTGCACGGAACTTCATCAAACGTTATACCGATGTATCACGTCGCCTTGGTGTTAATAGCCAACGGTATATCGCTGTTCCTATGTGTTACCACCAAAATCGACAAAATAATACTATATTTTGCAATTTTCGGATTTTTATTCGGTAAAGAGTTAATAAGGTATAATAATTATTATTTAACAAAAGTACGAACGTCTTACAAATTTATTTTAAAACTATATAGATACCTGCAATTTGCTATTATTAGTATTATAATTGTTATATTAGTTTTAAGTATAATAATTCATAATGTTAGATAATATATTATACTTTATTATAGAAATTCTATTTAAATTTACGATTCATTTATATAAATATTATTATTATAAACGATATAACAGTATTCTCAATAAATTTCTAATATCTTATAATATAATAATTTATTTTTATTATATATTCTACCTATATATATATATATATATTATAATTATACCACATTTTTTCAGGATATTACAAGTCAATTCAAAATGTCGTGATGTATTCTATTTTTCCATTGAAAAAATTTAACATTATATACGGACAAATTTCGATGGTCCGAGGTTTTTCATCATTATTTGGTATTCTAATTGCGAGTAAGATTTTTTTATTAATTAGGTAAATATCTGTAAACTTAATAATATATACCTAATTATAAAAATAAATGTATTCAATTATCAAACTTAACGTATAACTATATATTTATAGTCTATACAATTGTTTGTCTATTTATACTTAAGTTAAAATGTATAACGTTAATAGTGGAACTATTTTCCTTATATACATATACATATATATATATTTTAAACTAGACGATTAGTTTCAAGCAAAGCAATGGTTTTCAAACTTTTTTTTCTTACTACTCACTTGAAAATAAAATAAAGTTATGTGCCCCTTACAGAAGAAATAACATTATTATGACCATTTTTTAGGCCATTATTGCTACTGAAATACAATCACTTCAACAACTACCAAGATTATTTATTGTTACCTAGGGGGCTATATCGCTCACTTTAGGAAACACTGAACTAAAATTAACTTTGTGACTTGATTATAAAGTACCTTAAACACTTATAAAATATAATAGGTATAATATATAAATAATTTTTTTTAAAAATTAAGTAATGTAATTTTCATACAGACATAAAAAGGTTATAAATAGTAATATTGTGTACTACGTTCAAATAACCAAGTTATTGTATTAAATTTTACTTATTTTCAGAACCTTATCTCACCTAACCTCTTTCTTTATCACTTTTAAGAAGATAATTGTTATTTAGATATAATAGTTAGAATAAATTATTAAGAAAAATAAACTATTTTACAAATGAATTTATTTGGACAATGTCTAATACAGTAAACATTCAAAAGGACAAAGAACCGTCGGTGGGTAACGAGGACGTGTACATTTTCGCCGGCATTCTGTTTATGGCCGGAAGCGTTTGTGTAGGGCTTTTGGCCCTGATACAGATAGAAATCATCACAGCCTTCGTTCGGTGGCCCGCGAACAACCGCCACAAACCGCGAGTACAACGACCGCCGCCGTGGAGCCAACCGTTGGCCGCGTTCTGACGTCATTGCGATACACACAGTCGTGTGACGTAAAGGCGAATAATATTATTATAACAATAGTAATAATAACAATAATATTAGCCGAGACTTGTTAATTATTTCACATATTATATACAGAAAAGGAATATTGTTATAATATAATAAAGGTGTTATACTTAGGTGTATACAATATAATATTTTATTTTAATTTATATAGGCATTAAAATATGTAAAACTCATTTTAGTGCCTACAATATATACATATTATTATAATATAGTTCTTGGATTTTTATAAGGAACATATTTGTATTTTTTAAAAACTATAAATATAAATTTTAGACACTTTTGCCCGATATTAATAAACATTAAATAGAAAACATATAAGATACCTATTATATTATGCATATTATAAAATATAAAATGACTTAAATCGATATTTACCTAATACAAATAGTATAGTAGGTAGGTATAAATTTAAAATAAACTGGATCGCATCATAATAAGTTGATAATTATTATTTATACTAAGTATCTCTATATTATGATATTATGATATCGCTGGCGGATTTTAATAGGGAAAAATATTCCTATAATACACCGATACGTCGCAGTCGTTATATACATAGGCTATACGTTAACCTTCAGATCGATTCTCTTGGGGTATTTACAATAATATACATAATTATATTAATAATATTATCCAGCTAATATTAACATCAGTCGGTAAATCTTGGATTATGTTAATTTTTTTTAATTATTCATAAGTTTCTTTTACCTTTTTGTATACTATCTAATGGTGCATAATCCTTCGAATTACGTTAATACAATTTCAAATAATAATACTAAGTTTTATCTTATAATGATTTAGTGATACATATATTAGGGGGAGAATTTTCGGACGTAGATTTAATCAAATTTAAACAAATGTAATGTTTCACATAGTTTTAATTGTATACAACTAACTATTAATTATTGTTCAATAAAATTGAAAACATCGAAAACGATCATTTTTTTCTCTCTTTAAATTTACCTAGAGCGCGATTTTGTAGTTTAGTGTTTAATGAGCGTCACTAAAGGTTCGACTTAATCAATTTGAGTCCTATATTCAATGATTTTATTTTATGATAGTTAAATAAAATATTCGAAATTATGCAGGATTATTTTTTTTAAAAACATTTAAATGGTTTTTCTATATACCTATGTATAATATGTACGTATATAGAATGTATATATATAATATTATATACATATATACCTATAATAAGTATCATTCCATTCAGAGCAGTGATAAAATCAAACGGTTTTTATTTTTTGTTTCGATATTTTATTTATAAAAAAAAAAAAAAAAATACTTTATGGACGATGTATAGTCCGTCTTCCCCTCATTTATCCTCCACAGCATATATATATTATTATATATACCGATCTATAATAAATTATTATTGTTGTACGTGTATTAATATGTATATATATTAGCTATATGCCTACATGTAATTATATATTTTATAACATCGTGATTTATTATTACATTAGGTATAAAATATGTGGTATATATTTTTTGTTTTTTACCTATTTACCTACCGGCTACCAAATATACAGGCATAGAGTATGAGAATAGGAGGTGTTATATGCGCGTATAATATTAAAATAATTTTTTTTTTTTTTTTTCCGACGAGATATTAAACGTATGATAGCTGCAGTACATTATTTTCTTTTCTACTATTCGTCGGTCTTCTCGTTGACCGCGACTCCGCCGTAGAATAATAATATAATAAATATTGGTAATATATTAAAATAATAATAATAATATATGCCCGCGAGGAATTATTATTATATCGTGCGCACGACGACCGCGCGGTGTTAGAAAACCGCTTTTCTCGCGGCGGCTGCGGCGTTGTGCTGATGACGATGAGGAGGAGTTGTCTCAGCCATTTTGTTCTGTTATCCTCCCACGTGCAATAACTCAGCAAAAAAAATAAAAAAATAAAAAAATAAAACCACAATCGTTATTACATAACACAAGTATCTAACCTGCTTATATGTAACATATAATATAATATACAATTACCCAGGTATATAATAAGCTATAGGTTTATAATATATTGTTACAGTATAACATAATATATATATATATAAACTGTATACGCTTACCTGTATGTATATACGATGTGTAGCATAGTTGTGGTATATTGGTAATTGGTATAGGTATATCGGTAGGTATACCCTAATCTACCCCTTGGTCGAATTTAGGGGGTCAACGGTACCGTATTGCTCTAGCGGCAATTTTTGAAAGACAACAAATGTTTACTAGGTCAGCAAATTTCAAATAATATAAAATTATTATTAGTCAACATAAAAATTAACAAAAACATTATTGATGGTTTTAAACATACTTTTTTATAAATATTTTGTGCATTTCATGGTTTCATTATGTAAGTATTTCTACCAATATTTGAATAGAAATAAGGGTAGGTACATTATTGTTTTTCTGTTTTACTTAAAAAAATATGTGTTGTTTATTTTGAGGAGTGATGGGATGGTAAAATCGTGATGCCCAGGGGTGGCAAAAGTCAAAATACGGCCTTAACCTACCTATATATATAAATTAAGAAAGGTGGGTAAATTGGAGTGGTTGAATAAAATTCAACATATCATTATATTTATATTCTCCGCAATCGCGAATTACCTATATTATAATACACTTACCTGTAAATTTGTATGATTTTGAGTCTGTAACCGAGAAATAATAACTATTTGAATTAATCGCTGCGTTTTTCGCTATGAATGCGGTAATAACATAAATAATCGTCATTATTATTAATAAATTAATATTAACATATACTTTACGTTTATTAATACTTTTATCATACTTTTGTATGATAAATAATACAAATCGCGACCCTTAGATAAACCATCATATATAATTTTTATTTAAATATTTTCAAATATTCACATTTACCTATCATAAGTGTATATTCAATAATATTATTATAAATGTGCCATGATAAACAAAGTTTTTTATCCATCAACGATCTCTTAATATAGGGTCGACAATTAGGCATATCATAATAATTATATTTTTTAATAAAAATTGCTATCAATATGTTTAATAAATAGTTATAGAATATATATAAATACGTTCATTGATATTTAGCGATTTTGCAATTGTGTTCTAATACTACTGCAAATATAATGATTATAGGTATTTTAACAGTATACCAATATTTATGTATGTGACATGACAACTTATATATATATATATATATATATATACGCGTATAATACGATAATTATTAAATTTACTATAATAGTTTATATCAATATGATGGTGTATTACTATAGTAATTAGGTATATCTACTTAAGTCATTTTAATCCATCAGCAGGAGATGTTGACGACGGTCGGACGAGTGCATATAGACTAAAAGTATTTATTGAAAGTCATCACAACATAATATATTATTATTAACATATTATTTATTGATATTATTATTATTATTATTAATCTTTTTATATAAATTAAGTATAGTCGCGTATTAAGCAGTGCATATACTGTATACAGAGTGATCCAAATTTTATGTTAAAAAAATAAATAGATGATAATTGCTAATTTTAATACATTATTTTGTAACTAAAATATAATATAAAATGTTGATCTGCATTCTACAGCATTGTAGTATGGTATTATCGATTATTAATTTGTTTTCCACGTCTATACTACCTATACAATACAGAGATAATATTTATTTTCTAACAAATTGCTATCACTATCGGTTTTTTTTATATATTGCATACACTATATTTGTTCAACGCGATTTTGCATGTAAAAATACACTGCAGCATCAGAAACGGTGATATTAGTTTTTATGAAAAAAAACACACATATATATAAAATTTGTATACATTTTTTTAAGGTGACGTAATGTTACGCATATAAAAATAATATAATATATTATTATAAGCACTGCAAGTTGTTGAACATTCTCTTTTAAAGCATTTTTTCCGTTTAAATAATAATATGCTGTAAAGCAAATAAAATAAATCATAGGTATATTTAAAAATAATATTAAATATAGATTTAATATATAATTAATTTATTATTATGTAACACTACTATATATTAATTACCCATTCTATTATAATACCTTTTTATGTTTACCGTAGATCGCGACGTATATAGGGATTCAAAAATCAAACGCAAATTACGATCATAGAATAATATAATATACAATATATCCCTGATTTTTGGTAACATGAATATTTAATAATAATATTCTATATATAATGCGCCAAAGCTTATATATTATATTATTATCATATTATATACGATTTATAAAATTATAATATAATAATATTAATAATATAATAAATACGTGTCTGCGGCGTATAATATTATTTTCCGGCGTTTTTTTTTACCCTTTGTCGCGCGTTGGAGGAGGGTTAAAACCTTCTGCCGTTTCAGAAATTGTTTTTCTTTAAAAAGATCATACAGAATATTTTCGTATTTGTTTGTACGAGCTTAAACCAATATTTAATATGTACATAGATACTTAAAATATATACAATAATAGGTACAACGAAAATATAATAATAGGTGTAGGTACATTATACACGATTTTTGCAAAAATTATATCTCGTGGATACTATATACGTATGACATGACCTATTCTATATAGCTCATTGTCTCTTCTAATACTATAATTTTATATTTTTTTAAAAAAAAAAAAACTCTTTGTAAAAAACTAAAAAATAAAAATTACACACACGCGCCCACATAAAAAAAAAAAAAAAGCACTGTAATAGCACCATATAATATATACCGCATAAACGGCTGAGGTGATTTCCTATACGTATATATTATTATCATATATACACACAAGCAGAGTATTTGTATGTTTGTGTGTGTCCGCGATATGGACTCGGCGGAAGAGTAAAAAAGTGAAGTGTTCGTGCGTTTGGTTTTTTTTTTTTTCCCCCGCGTCTATTTTTTATTATTATTATTATTTTTTTATTTTTTTCATACAACATATTAGATATATACATTTTTATTTTTTTTTTATTTTCGTTAAATCTTCCGTCCTGCCGGCCCCGCCGCCAGCGGACCGTTTCAGCGGCGCGTCCAATGGGCTCGCGATGGGCGTCGACGCGCGGGCGGCGCGACCACCGGGGCCGGACGCGAGCGGGGAATCCGACGCTACGCGACCGCAGCCGCGCGTCGTCTATTCAGTTCAACGTTCGACGCCGGTTCGCGATCGCGTGTCGCATGCGAGACATTTTCGTATTGTTGTTTTTTATGAAGCAGAAAAAAAAATATTTAATCGTTTTCTTCTTTACCCCGTCGGTATTATTCGTTTTACCCGTATTACATATTATTAATATATCTATCTAATTGTGCTTCATTACATACTTGCGAATTTGTTTCCATCCCGATAATCGGCCACATAATATCACAATATATTATTAAATTTACGTGTATTGTTTACAATATAATCATATTACACTTTTCATTTTATGCGCGCGAGTTCGTCGGAGATAATATATTTTAATATATAAATATTGAAACGATTGTGCGTTTTGTCCGTTTCGAAAAATATTATTATCGTATCGTTTATTTTTTCCGCATCCGAATAAGTGACTTTATCATATTATTATTATTATTATATTGTATACCCGTAAAATTGTGCGATTTTCTGTGTCCGCGTTATAACTATTTGAACGGACATTATTCGCGTTTTTGCGCTATGACCGCGGTAACATATCAACTTGCCGACTGTTAGGATACCAACATACACGCGAAATGTAAGTACATTAACATATAAAATATAATATATTAATATTAATTATACTTTTGTTGGTAATAAAAATCGCGGTTTCAGTATTTATATTTAATATTTTCAAATATTCAAATTTACCAAACATAAATATATAAATAATTATAACAATTTTTAATAAAAATCGTTATCAATAACGTATATTTGACTAACAAGTATAATATTATAGGCGTTATACATTTATAATTTTATTGCGATCTCTAAGCTATAGACTGCTGCAAATAATAAGTAGGTGTAAGTACTATAATTTCATAAGTATGAGACAACTTATATTTATATAAAATAAGAATAAATATCAAATTTACTTTAGGTATGGTTAATATAAGTAAAAATAGACACCTATAAATGATAAAAATTCGAATATTATTTGGTAAACTAATAGTCTATAGATATCTAACGTTTGCAAGTTGTTAAGAAATATTTATTGGATTCATATTTTATAAAACGTATATGAGATTCCCTTAAAAAAAAATTGTACTCTATACTTTTTATAATAAGTACTTTTTTTTATCTAAAATCACTTTAAAAGGTACTTTTTTTGTGCTTTGTGTGAACATGTTTTTACATCAGGATACCGGGGATATAACGTCCTCTTAATATACCTACCTACTAATTATATAATTTTTTAATATAGATACCTACATTATGTTAGTTATGCATTATTCAATATAATGTTAATAGTTAGAGATATACCTAAATAATGTACTGCTTAATGTTCATTTAATTCAGATAAACAGTTTAAAAGTTGTAAACATTAAAATTCATAATTCCATGTTATACCTAAGTAGGAGGTATTATTAAAATAAATATAATATATTTTATATTTTTATTTAAAATTATTTAAACAATTAAATTTTCTTGCTCTAATGTGCGTATAAACAAATCATAATAATAGTTACCTATACCTATATATATATATATATATATATTAATTGTACAGCAGTTGTTGAAGATGTATTTACTACCTATCTATATTTAGATATATACCTACCAAATTATTTAGGTTAGATAACTTAATAATTAATTAGATAGGTCAATTGTATGTGTAGTTCTTTATAGATAAAAAAAGTTAATATATATATATATATATTTTTTTTATTACAGTAATGTCATTTTATGAATATTTTAATGATTCATTAATATAAATTTATTTATTATATCGTCGCTCGAAGGTAGAGCTAATGATTTAGGTAGGTATAGGTATTATATAACATTTTATATGTATCTATAATATATTTTATAGTTATAATCTTATTATTTTTGGATGATAAATATATCTGTTATAATAATTATTGAGTTTTAAAACATTTTAATTTACGCATTCAATTTTATTTTAAAAATACAAAATTAACTTAAGAGCAATCACACTCGCGGTATTTATATATAGGTTATGTACCTATAAAGAAATCAGATTATTTGGAAAATTGTGTTTATTATATTTTATGCCTAATTTTAATTTTTCTAGAATTTTTTTAATGTGTATAACATTAGGTTTCAATGAAATTATTTATTGGTTATTCAGCATGATTTATGCAAAATAAAATATAATATTATTTAAAATTTACACTAAATAATAAAAAAATTAATTATGAGCTATAACGCAACGTGGGCATCACCGAGATTCTAAAAGGCGTAATTGCTAGGAGGTTAAAATTATTTAATTAAATTTATTAATTTGAAATTTGTTAAGTTCCAAAATGACTAAAAATTTAGGTAAATAATAATTATTTAAAAATAAAGTAAATCCAACACCTATTTTTTTAAAATGATCAAGACAAAATAGTTTAGGTAGGCATATTTTTATAGTTTGTACTTAAATACAAAAAATTAGATTATATATTAACACATTACAATCATGTATATATATATAAGTTAGGTTAGGTTAGATATATACACACCAATCATTATAAATAAATATTTATGTCTTTCAAAATGCAATAAATAGAAAAATATGTTTAATTAGTTAAAAACTGGTTTAATTATTATTTATAAATCTGAAACATGTATTGATTACGTACTAGTATTACTTATATCTAATTTTGGAACTTATTTATTTCAATAAATTTGATTTAGTATAAGCCTGGAATTTTATTATTATCGTTTATTATATGACATTATTATTATTATAATTATTTTCTATCATATCTTTTGTAATATTTTTCATGCTTATTGCTAATATATTATTATTTATACTTTAGATACCTCTTATATTATAATATGTATAATATACTGATTCACTAAAAGAGATATATTATATTATTTGTGATTTATAATTTCTTATTTTTTCTAATTTAAAATAAACAATTTTGTTTAAAAAAAAAACCTGAACTAATCGACGAATTTATAACAGATATATATATATTTAACTATATAAAGATATTATGCTAACTTAAAAACATGTTAAACATTTTTTTTATTTATATCAAATGTATAATATTTTATAAATATGTATAACCTACCTAATTATATGGTCTTTTAACTTCTTTAAAATAATCTAAGAACTTTTTAAATTTTAATTATTATTCGTTCTTTAAATATTTAAAAAAAATTGATGCGTTTAAATTGTTAAATTATCTTTTATTATAAACTAATTTAAACATTCTTCAATTAAATTAATATAAATATTTTCTCTTTTTCACATTTATCCATGTTTCTGTAAACATGAACAAATCCGAAAAAGAGAAATGTATAATATGTTTATAAAATATATATATTTAAATGGATATTATATGTTCTTTCTTACTCATATTAAACTCATTTATAATTTATGCAACTACTAAATTACTAATTATTTATTACCATATAATATAATATGGACATAAAGTATATATGTACAAAAACATATCTACAACAGTAAAAGTATAAATACAATACCTACTCTGTAACCCTATTATAGGTATAGGTATGTACATAATTTGTTTAAACTAATTATAATCACTATATTTAAAGTCATTGTATTATAAAATTATAATGAACAACCTATGCTAAATTAATGTATTTTTGTTTTTTAATTAGTAGCATACATTGTATAAACAATAACGTATACACTAATACACTCTAATTCGTTGTCTCATAAATCGCAAAAAATTTTAGTATTAAATACGTGATTTAATAGTTAATTCCAATTAAAAATATATTATATTTTTTTAATCAATATATTCAGAGTGATGATTTATTAGAACCACGTGACATAAAATCATTACATAGAAATAACACAAAATCCTGATCATACTGTACATTTTTGTAAATATTTAGGTAGTCTATATACATATTAATTTTTAATTTTTTTAATAATATTTACCAACTTGTTAGGTATATTATGATAATGTACCTTTTAATTTAATAATTAAGATCATTATTTATGAAAATTTTAATATAGAGATAAATTAATCATATTTTTAATTGTTAATTAATATTCAAAACATATTACCATTTACCATATTATATGTCTATACCTAATTATTAAAATACAAAACTATAAAATATTTGATTCACACATAAGTCATAAATAATATAATACGTATATTGTCTAAACTCTAAATTTATATATTTTTGAATTATAAACTTTTTAAGTACCGAAAGAAATATATATTTTATTGTCTTTACATGCTTATTTTCATAAATTGTAAATATAGTTAATATTAATATTATTGTAAATCTAGTTAAGATAGAATAGTACCTATTCTATTCTTTAAAATAAAGTACCGAAATAAGTATAAATATAACTTATTAGTAGGTAGGTCTATTAATTTGATATTTGATATTATTCGATTAATTATATTAAAATAAGTTTAATATATAATAATTTATGCTATATTTAAAATGTTTGTTTTACTTTAATTATTTATATTAAAATATTATTACTTTGGGCGTAATAAAGATGATTACTTTTTCTTAATTAATTCTAATTAGATTTGAAACTATTCGAATAAATATAATTAAATTAAAAACTCGTTTTTAATTTTTTTTTTTTTTTTGATTCAAATTTGGTTTTTATTATTGTTTATATAATTATATATATATAATAATTTATGCTATTTTTTAAATTTTTATATATATATAATTAATAAAGTAGAGTTTCGCTTATTTGTGGCTTTCGTTTAAGATGAATTTACCTTTTTTGAAATATGTACCTAATAATAATTAATATTTAAATTTTACATTTTTATATATTGTTTTATATATATATATAATAATCCATTTAATATATATTTATTTATAAATGTGAATGACTAAGACTTAGTAATAATATACATTAGCACCTACGCTGTAGCGGGTGGTTTAAAATTTACATTCTGTAAAAGATTTTATACCTATAGGAACTAAATAAATGGACCGTATACGATTATATTATTATTTGCTCCATGTAGTGCCAGAGAGATTTCAGATATTGTCCCTTCTATATGTCACATGTATACAGTGTGATTAGACTATTATATGTTGCAGAAAATCAACTTTACATCAAAACACAGTAAAACGTTCTTATTCAATTTTCATATAGGTTTATGTATTCCTAAAAACTCTTACGAAAGTTTTAACACACAAACATAAAACCGGATTAATGAGTAAGACAAATTGCCTACGGCCCGAAAAAAAATCAAATTATAAAGTAATTTAAAGACATGTATTTTTTTTAAATAAAATACAAGTATTTGTTTTCATTATTATTATGATTTCATAACATACATCATAATATAATATTATGTTTTTCAAATTTGTTGTGAACATGCTATTTGTATCAATTATTTTATTAATCTATATCCAATTAACTAATGGTTCTAAAAATATTCTACAGACCTATAGTTTCATATTAATTAATACCATTATGATGATAATTCGATTAGTAGGTTTCTATCGAGGCTCGTTTTTTTCGAAAAATATATTGGAAATAATAGTTTGTTTAAAAGGACGAAGACGACGTGTATAGGCATTTATATTTACGGTCCTAAAAACCATAAACCGCTTCTGTACAAAAATGGTCTTTGATTATATTTGTTATACACAACGTTTTTCTCTATTTTACATTCTAAATGAGAAAATTGTTCTATAAAGTGAAATTTTTATCACCCGATAATATATAAATATAATATATGTACAGGTAATATGTTATATATTCCGCTACTCGTATAACAACTGTATATTATATTATATTATTGGTGTCGTCTATACGCGATATCTTTGCAAGTGTATATATACATGTGTTCGGGGTGCAGCAGCAGCCAATTACCTCCCGTTTTGCATACACATATACATTTATATACCTGGTATAAACAATATTAAACACTATATATTATATGTATATATATATGCATCGTAGGAGTATACTATAATATGTATCCCCAACAATAGTGGCTACAGGTGTCTGTCCTTATGTGGAAAGAAGATTAGCCCACTTAGCGTGCACACTGTATACGGTATTTAGAATAAATTGCAAAAGACCTCTATAAATTTTCGCAATATCTTTGTTCCAATCAGGTTTTCTTATATATTCTTCATTTTTTCCCCCCACGTTTAGACATATATTTATATATATATCTACACATAATATCAGTCAATATCACTGTTTATCAATGTATATAAATATCGTGCTCTACGATAATACGAATATACGATATATATGATATTATTATAACATTGCGATATAATATTGGAATAGTATACAATATGTATACAAGGAGTGATCATATAGTTCGTTACACTCGTTTTCAACGTTATCGTTGTTATTCTATTCTAATCATCACTCTGTGTGTAGATAAAATATCTTAGTGTCATATAATAATATTGTTTTGTCGACGTATTTCTGGAATAATCTTAAAATACATAATAATCTATAAACATATTATATAGTAGCATAAGTAATAATAAGTGTAATTGTATACATTGTGACTATGCAAGCGAATAATTGATTTTCGACAATAACGACTTAATAACGAATATGAACTATACATATAATGTATTATTAGGTATTACCTATCAAATTAATACCTATATAATAATATTACGGCGCTCGTCTCGTCGCACATCATTGTCATTGTCGTACCACGGGCGCCTGTTGTTTTCCAATTAAAAAATTGTTTTTATTTTTTATTATTTTTACTCTTTTTTTTTTTCTTTCTTTTGCCAACATTAAAAATCGTGCGATTTATCGTCTTTCCCACTGTTTCCCGTGTCGAACAATGGACACCTTGCATTCCAAACACGCGCAATGATTAATGTTTTACAGTCTTTAGCCCCGCGTATAACTGCAAATATTACTCGCGCGATTTACGTAATTTCACGTGTACATATTAATTTAACTTCACAGCAGCTATTATAATATTATACCTATTAGCACAAGATACGAACACCAAACATTGAACGGGACATGTCCCTCGGCATGTCGATTAAAGTAACTATATATATATATACACTGCAGAAGTATATATTATAATGTTATGCGTACCTACGATATTACGCATTAATAATTCGAGTTTTAAATTTTCATGAAATTTAAGTAACTATACTAACCTATTTCATTCTATTTCATTTATATTCAATCTATTTCATTTCGCTGCAATGAATCATATATTAACTTGAAACAAAAATACATTACAAGTAGGTATACCTACTTCTATTTTCTAAAACGTTAAAAAATTAATCCTACCGCAGTAAAAATGTTTTGATAACTTCAATAATTACATTTTTTTAGAATGTCGTTATTGTTAATTTTTTTTTTTTAATATTTTACACTCGTAACTATAGCATGGATTGTTCTGGATTTTGTAACTATCGATATATAAGCGTACAGTTTACAGTGTAATTATAAACAAAATATTTTTAAAAAAATGAAATATTAATATGCACGTTTTTCTCGCCGAGATACATAATAATATATATATATATTGTTCGTCCATTAGAAAACACGAAAAAATTATAAATGTGAAAACATTTTAATGATACATATATAATAATTATATTACGATCGTTAATCGTTACATCTATATTATATACTTTGTTGCGATCTGTATAATGTACGCGCAACGATGTATTTAGCGGAGAGTAAAAACGCCACGGCAAATATAATTTAATTTACAATTCATATTAATAGTATAATTATATTATATGGAAAATTATGTTGATAATTCACTGTAAAACACTTTCTTATTTACCGACGTTTGCACACCTATATAATATTAATATATTATACGCGTAAAAATGATGAAAAGAGAACTTGCCTAGAAAATGTATACGAAGTATATGCGAGTGGCGTTATCGTTGCTATGCGAAGTGTATAAACGAGTAATATGAAAATGATAATTATAACGTCTAGCCACGGCATAATTGTAATTGCGTTATCAGATCGTATGTTAAGATCTATAACACAACGTCGAACGTATTTATAATGGGACGGCCGTTTTAGATTTTAAATTGCGTGTAAATATACATGGTTTTTTTTTTATTCATATTATCCAAATATTAAAATAAATAATATTATGTATATAGAATTTTTTTTTATACAAGGAAAGCGAACCGCGGTTAGTCAATATTAGTGTCGCGTATACCTACTGCGGTAGAGTTACCACACTGTAGTCAGATATTATATGCTAAAGAATTTCTACGTACATTTATCTTTGATATTGTTAATAAACTTTTTGTTTATTAACGTCCATTATAATATTATAAAGTCTTGAGAAAAATATTTCAATATTTTTCTTGCAACCAATTCGCAACAAGAAGTAAAAACAAATAAAAAATATATAATTAGGTACGTTAAATACGTTAAAACACTTTATTTATATATATATATATATATATATATATATATATTATACATAAATGTCTGTTGGAAGCATTAGTTTAATAAAAGTAAATGAGTCGAATTTGATCACAAACTGTTTAAAATATAAATTACAAAATAATTATCGTTAGGAACCCATTATAATAATGAATATTAAAAAAATAATTTCACAATGGTTTCCATATCAATCGACTATTCCGGACTCACTTTCCTCCCATCTTTGTATAATAATATTATGTATAATTTTATAAAATTAATTTTCTTCGCGCATATTAAGTAGGATGAGATATATATTATAATATTTTACCTATATATATATATATATATACTACATCTGTACAAATAATCAATAAATGAAATACTGTATTCCATCAGGATAAAATGCTTAAATAATTATTTATATTTTGTCCACAGTGTCCTACTGCGACGCCATCACACGTCCTAGATCGGCATGGAAATGGCTGCCGGCATGGAAGTGGTCGGTGGTGCTGGAGCCCATCATCACCACCATCATCACGCGCACCACCGGAGCTGGTACGAAACGCCAGCAGGCTCGTCGTCATCGTCTTGCCGGGACGAGCCGCTGGTTCCGGACAACATGACCGACCATATGAACTCGTTCTTTGCGCACCACCACGTCAGCGCGCTAGACGCTCACCCCGCGGCCAGGGATTACCATCATCACCGCGCCGCAGCGGCTGCTACGGCCGCTGCCGCGGCACCGTATCACCGCGACTCGCTCACCGTTACCGCGCGGTACTATCACCAACAGATCCACTCGCCGTTCGCACCACCGCCGCCTACTTCCTCGCACGGTAAGAAATTACTAAAGTGTATTATTTTATCCGTATATACTTGGTATATATAGTATATGGGTATACCTATAAACGCGGTATAATAATATACGTAACCTGCATGCTTAGATTATCGCTTATTGTCGGTAAAAATAATAATTTTCTGGTGATTAGGTTATAACCTACATATTATATAGTATACATTATAATTGTATAGTGTAGGTATAACATCCGCGAAGTCCATTAACATTCGACAACAGGTTAGGCCTGAAAATATTCTGTTATATGTATATTATAATGTATAAATACATAATCATATTAATTTAATTATTGGTTATATTATATTTATAATAATACATAGTACCTATAGTATACTAGGAACGGTACCTACAGTTTAAATACGCTAAATATAGGTACGCTAATAATATGATCGGTATCGGTAAATTATCTCTAGAATTATTAGGTATCAATTAACGTTAAAATATAATTCACAATACATTTCGAGTCCGCATATAAATTTAATTTTTTTGTAACCATTCCGAAATTATATAATTTAATCGTAATATTTCTTAATGTTCTTGATAGTCGCATTACATCGTTAAAAAAGGCGTCGATTGTGCAAAAACTGAAAACGCGTAATACAAATTTACTATATGCGAATAAGCGACGTCTTTTGATCACAATTATATTTGATTTTATTACCCTTAATTAAACATTATCGATTCAGTGCGATATAGCATATATTACACTGACAACCAGCAGAAATACCATATTGTATATACTTATTAGGAAAACTGTTATGAAATTTCACTCGTTCTGGTGTCCTGCTCGCGTGTCCGTACGTGTATTTGTACAAGAGACGTCCTCGGTATATATACTACAATATTATAACAGAACACATCGAAAACGTTGCTCAAGTTTACGTCTTTGCCCTTGCCGTGCATCTGCATTATAGTTGTATCGCTTTATAATACATATAAAAATTATGTAATTGGCCACATTATTGCGCGTATTTTTTGCACAAAAACAACAACAATAGATAATAATAATAAACCGGTACGAACATTATAATATTTTATTTTATTCGGATATGCGCGTATATAAATGCGCTTTGTGTTGTAAGTATAAATTTACCTAGATATGTACTTCAATTCGTCGTACGAAATTTAACGGCCATATCCTCATTAATTATTAATTAATATATTAACCGGACATTGGGCAATTTTCAAGTGTAGAAAGTGAAACGATAGTCCCCTCGAGACCGTATTTAATGCGTATATAAATTATATTAGATAGGTTTAGGTATATATTATATACCGCGGTTATGGTTACAACAGTTGTTATAACAATAATAATATATTATAATACGTTTTCCACACGCACGCACACGCGTGGAAAACATCACTACAAGCCTTCGCCAAGGATTTATTTATGATGGTGGCAGTCATGGACGAGATGGCACATACACGAAATATAATAATAATATAATATAGGCACTCTCGGTGCGATGGCGCTGCCTATCTTTACACCTGGCTGACCACCACGAATATTATACCTATATTATAAAATATTATGCGAGAATCATCATATGGTGAAAATAGAGAAAAGATGGACTATAATAATATTAATAGTAATAAACGCACAGGGTGAAAAAAAAAATGAAAACTATGTACTGATAGTATAATAATTATACCTAGATAAAAATATTAGTGTCTAATATACGAATCTTATGCACAGCCCATAAAATTGTACTTTGAAATTTTACGTATTTTTTTCTTCTTCTTCTTCTCCTTCTGCGTATAATAAGTAATAACTAATAATTTATACGATGGTTTTTTTCCCTCCGAAAAACACCGTTTTTACAACATTACCATTTAGGTGCATAATGTATTATTATAAAAAACTACCAATGCAGGCACCTATAGAAGCGCGCCGCCGCGGCAGGCAGTGTTTCATTAAATCCACTCCGCGCGGACATAATTGACCGCGCGTATAATTTCACATATCGAGAGGCGTACATGATGTATACCTAGGTAGTTGTCGGTTTTTTCTCCTCATATTATACCAAATATTATAATGTGGTATTAGATTTGGTTTGTAAATCCTCGTCTCTCCACGCATTCGCCACCGCGCGGAATCGGTAATTTCTATAACCGCGCGCGCGGCATATAGGTACATAAACCAAAAGGAATATGGCCACAATAATATACGAGTATAGATCGCGCGTTCGGACCGTAGAATTAGTCCCGGACAATAATTAATAAATTATTTTGTTTCATAAACATTCTTATTATACGGTTATCCCCCGTTCCGATGGGTGTATTATGTTACACGTATTATTAGAGTTCAAAACGAAATATTACACAGTATAATATTATTATATACCAACCTATACTATATATAGACAGTGGATTAAAAAGTTAGAAAAACATATAGGTACATATATTATTAGAATTTGTGTACCTTAAAACTACTTCAAAGTGAAAAAATATTAAAAAATAAGCAGTAGATACTCTGTAAACCCGAGTCATCGTTATCATCTAAAGGCTGCGTCTCGTCGTGATAACCATAAGTCTTTAATATCATTTGCCATGTTTCTCAGTTGTAAATAATAGGAAGTGACATCCGTTATATATTTGAAGTCTTGAAAATATGACGTTCTTGGGCGTCCTTTTGATCTTTTCTCCTTTCCTTCGAAGATATGCCTTACAAATGTGTCATGTCAGAAAAAGTACCCTATTAATTCCGGTTTTCCTTTTTAATATGTGTCTCATTTTATCATTTTTTCTTTTACATCTTTTTTTTTCTTTCACTTGCTAATTTGTTTTTCTTTCAAACTATGACGTTTCGTTCATTTTTCTCCAAATCCACATTTCCATTGTTTCTATAAACTATATCCTTTTCGCTTTTCCTGATAGTCCATTACCCCCATATTTAACTATTCAAGGACTGTATCTTATTATATTGGGACTTTCTATAGTAATAATAATAAATAACAAGACAAAAAACATTTAAAAGCGGACTATTTTACTATTATATTACCCACCTATATATAGTAGCGGTAATGGCGGAGGTCACGAGGAGCATTCGTTGGGTTTATTTTTTTTTACGCGTGGAGCCATTTTGCCATGGTATTATTTATTATATTATAAAGACGACAATGACACGAAAAAAAAATATATAATAATATACAATATTATATTATAATAATGGGCTAATTTTTTTTTTCCGGAATATTATACCATACTATTTCTCTGTGACATCGTGCGCTGCAGTGTGATGTCCGTATTATGATATTATAATATACCTATTATTATTATTATAGTGTATAGTATAGGTGAAACGAGCAATGTTTTTCCTGCTCTCCACTCTATCCGGTTGAGGGCCGCCGTGCACCGGATGCTATGCAGTGCGGAGTTCTCATTATATATATTTTGTAAAATTGGCTCATATAATATTATCCGATAATAATAATAATAATAATAATAATAATAATAATTATAAATTTTAATATAAAGAGAGCGAGTATAACATAGGGGACTCGATAAGAATCTGTCACAAAATATTATAATATGAGGTATGCATTATTTTTTTTTTCCACTTCTATGTAAAAATTACAGATAAATACAGGTATATAGGTGTATGATAATGCATATGTATATTTATTATAATGACGAAAAATGAAAAATGACCCATGAGCGGTCGAACTAATTTTGTATCATATTATGTTCGCCGTAATCAATCGGTTATTGTATTAAATATTATTATAGCAACATTAATAACATGTCGTGTGGCAATTTTTTCGAATAAATGATATGCGTAGTACGTTACCAGCTTAAAAATGATTAAAATTCGAACACGTGATGTCACGCGAATGATGTGTGTATATTACAATAACAATATAACAATAATATATATATTACTTATTTATTTTTAAATCGTATTTAGTCAATATTAAAATTATATATATAATATGTACCTACCTTTCTTGATATATTTTTTTATTTATAAATAATAATGTGCACCCTACGAAACATAAAAACAACGAAAAAAAACAATAAATACACCAATGACATTATAATTATATTTACGTTTATTTACATATTAGAGAGAATAATTCAAATATACTATTTTTCGTTATATTATTGTTACAACTAAAAATCCGAACCTTATGACAACGGAATTAGATAGTTTCTTTACGCACGTGATATATATATATATATATATATATATATATATATACATTACATAACGTCATAGTTGTTTGCTATATTATTATATTATGGTGCGGATTTGTCAGACGTTTGAACAGTATATAAAACAACTCTTTTCCGTCGTATTTTATATATTTATATGTACATAATTGTACACTGTTCTTGGCTCAATTCCTGAATAATAATAACACACGTAATGAATATATATTATATATATATGTGGGTATATAATATAATATTATACTATATAATATACAGTACGGGTACTAACCTGTCTTTAAATAAAATATGCTCGACTAAAAAAAAAAAAACAAAAAATAATAATAATAAAAACTGTATTCTCTACATTTAAATTGTTATTTGTGGATACATTATAATATTATATCGTCTTGCAGCGTTTATTATATGCATTTTACCCGGTCCGGCCGGGCCCGCGGCTAAACGGAACGATTTCATCCAAAGAAACGAAAAAACAACAACGAAATACTACACATTATAATGTTTAACACGGTTGTAATTGTTGTGTTTAGTGTTTTCGGAGTAGGAGTCGCGACCGTAATATATTATTTTATAATAATTATTATGCGCGGCCGTATATACGAGATGAAAACGAAAAAAAATAAAAAAAAAATACCGATTTGACAATCCGGTAAAATCGTTTTTTACCGATCTAGGAGATCTAGCCCGTTATCAGATATGGTTACTGCACATTTAGCAGGCGCATATTATAAAACAAAATAATATAAGTTTTTGCAAAACCGATATGACGCGCACGGTATACTCAACCGTAATCGCTCACTCGAAAAAATACTATTATAATAATAAATCTGCATACACATTCAGAATTTATAATGACGATATACCTACTTAGATACGTGCGAGTATGTAATTCGACTAATTGAATTGAATTTTATTTTACGGGTAATCGTTTAAATATATTATGGCAAAAGCCATTATCTTATCTTCGCAAAGTCGCCGTCGTTCCGGATAATATTATGTTGACTTGTATGCTATACGCGTTAAAACTTATTCCGCGCTCGTTTGTAACAATAATAATTTGTCGTCAAAACGACGTTTTGGTATACCTACCTGCGCCTGCCTACCTATTAATATGATTATATTCGTGCATGCTTATGTTTTGTGTTTTTCGACCCGATTTTTGTTTTTTTTTTTTTATCCTGTCGGGCTGCCGCCTCGCACGCCAACGTCCGCACGTTGTTTGCATGTTAATCGTATAAATATTTATAATATTATTCGTCGGATTCGGGATTTTATTATACTTTTTTTTTCTCTCTCTCTCGGGCGGTATATGTATTTTTATTATTATTTTTTTTTTCGTAATAATTTTCGTATGAATAATATAATATATATATATATATAAACGACCTCTGTGTGTGTAACCGCACGTGCGGTATATATATCATACAGATGTGCGGCTTGGGACGAAATAAAAACATACAGCAAAAAAAAAAAAAAAATAATAATAATTTCAATTCGGTTAAGATTTATTTGCCGTTTGTCCGAGTGGTTGCGCTCGCGCACTATATAAAATATTTCTTTTTTTTTTTTTACTATTTTTTTGTCGCGCAGACGGGTAGACAAAACGAACGAACGCGCGCGCGCGCTACTTCGGTCACCAACACACACGCGGCGGCGGCGGTGGTTGATTAATCGACCGGTCCCCGAGAGGGCACCACAACCGGCTCGCTATCGCTCCGTCACCGCCGCCGTGTTTGTATTTATTTTATTTGTTTTTCCCTCTTTCTCACTCTCTCTCTCTCTCTCTCTCTCTCTCAATACAGCCGCGGCTGTTTTGTCGCGCGCGACTCCGCGATCCCGGCGCGCACATTCCTGTCCGTCGCTCTCGTTATAATATACGGACGCCAGCGGCCCAGCCTCGGTCGTTTGTGGACGCCGCGGAGCGGGCGGTGGGACACCGACATGACGACATGACGCGTGTTAGTTTGTTGGTGTCTTTTTACTTCTTGACCGCGTACGCGCGCGCTCGCGTATATAATAATAATAATCGTATATGTACCGGTCGGCCGCCGCCGCCGTGACAAACGGTCCTTAGATAAGTTTCGTAGATAAAAAAAAAAATAATAATAATAATAGATAATATAATATAATAATGATAATAATAATATTATTATTATTATGTATACTAAGATCGTGCAGCGTTATAAGTTTATAACGATGATCTCGGCTTAGTTAACGGGTTTTTTTATTTTTTATTTTATTTTTTATATGTTGTATATTTTGTCATTCCCGCTCGTCGTAATGATAAAAAAACAAAACGGACTTTGTCGGTTTTCTCGTTGTCGCTATATTTTATATTTGAATATACATATAAATAATGTGTATCAGTGGCGCGCAATCCGGAAAATATTTCGGGAAGGGACGGTTTAAATTTCGTCTCTTTCCCGTCCACTTTTTAAACAAAATCATATTAACCATTAAAATGTAAATCAGTCTGACCTAAACTTTTATGTAATAACCGTACACTAAAACATACATTGTTTTTTGTATATTTATCATTTACACTTTTTAACTTACAAATTAAAATCTAATCTTCGATTTAAATGAATTAAACTAATGGGTACAAAATTTCAGTGGGTTTATACACATTATAACATATACCTATATATTACGTGTTAAGAAGACTAAAATACGATTACTCAAATCAAAAACATTTTGAATTTATACATATCTATGGTTTTATTATTGCATAAATTAATTTTAATTATATTAATTATAGTATTGGTCAAGTTTTAAGTTTAATTCGATGAACGAATTAATTAATTATTTATCGGAAAATTGCACAAATTTATATTACACTATTCGAGTACAAAATTGTATATAGTTAGCGTCTATTCCGTTAAAACGTTTTATAGCTTTTTTTATATTATTTTATTAGAAATTAATAATTAATAATATTACTGATCTAGGTATATATAGTATACTAGTAGCTATTATAGTAGTAATTAATGATTTATACTTAATTTTTTAAGTAAATAATAAATTTAAATTTAGTTTTAGTTTTTGTTTGTAATAATTACAATTTTAAAGTTCATAATAATAGGTTTTATTTTATAATTTTTGCTTATTTTTATAGCATTATATGTACAGCCTTGAAAGTTTTTAATCATTTAATCGATGATTTATACATATAAACAACTATATCAATCAACATAATTCTATAATATTTCAACAACATAGGTACTATATACACTCTCCTTGCAGTTAATTTCGAGTAATAACTTTCGCTGCGTATATAATTTAATATATATTATAATAAGTGACTTTTACTTGGAGTTCGCTTTTTTTGTTTAAAAATATTTTCACTCTATTTATTGCGATTTGTTCGCGCATAGTACATAACTTTATATTATTATAATTAATTAAATCACTAATATACAACTTGTTGTGCGTCGTTTTAGAATATAATAATATTTTGTAGGTATACATTTCGGCACACTGCGTAAAAAACAGAAATTAAAAAGAAAAGCACATTACGGGTATTTCTATTTTTTTCATACATATATATATAGATATATAAATTATTAAAATACTTAAAAAGCGTTCTTTATATTATAATAAGGTGTATTATACTATTATTATTATTATTATTAGACATATCGTTTTGAGTGGTCGCGCAAAAAACGAAAATTGTTTATTTTATGGAACAATAATATAGGTAATTATAGTATAATATACGCACACATATATTTTATACAGACACGGCGAATGAGCGCTTTAATTACGCGAAGAGTGTTGAAGACTTACGTGACCTTCTTACACATTATGGGATTATTATTATAAGTATATATTATATTCGGTGTCGGTCCTTGGGCTTTAATTCGCGTAAAAAACATCTAAAAAAACAACAAAATTTGCAAAAAAAAAACTATTTTATTAGGTATGTAGATATTAAAAGTATTCACTTGATGATGATGGCTAATTAACGGTGTATTATATGATTAGATAGATATATATATATTATTATTCATATTGCGTTATATATAATTTATATATATTCTACAAAATATATTTTATGTGTGTCAGTGGCATTAATAATTAATACCGCGCAAATAGTATATTATATAGATACCTACAGAAAAAATACCCGTGTCCTCGAATGAGCCCAACTAAAAAAAAAAAAATAATAAAACATTCTTAGACGGAATAATAAAAATGTTTTTAAGTGTTTGCACGCGCGAAAATTCGGACAACACACACTTATAGACGATATTTTTAAAAATAATATATAGGCACTTGTACGTTTTAGAACTTCGGAACCAAAATAAGGATATGATACGGTATAGCGTACGTTTTTTAAATATTATTAAATTTCGTACGAGAAAAACAATACCGAAGGTGGCACAATATATAATATTAAAAATGACCATACAAACAGCTATATCGTATAATATAAAACATCATGTACGATTCGGTGTGGAATGTGTGCGGCCCATTGTTGTGATCGTGAGACTGTGGCACCTTTTGGTCGTTATTTGAATTATAAATCAATTTGAACACGGCCGGAAATACCATCGCCGACGAAAAAATAAACGCCCCGCGCTTACATATACATAATATTATATAATAATATATAACTTCAAATCCAATATAATATACGATCCGGTCATGATGTAGGTACCTACCTATATAGGAAATAATAATATACGATAAAAATATGACACCTACGCTCATCATCGCTACTATATATTATAACAATAATACCGATCTAATAAAAAAAAACGTACTACAGGTCAAAACGATTGTCAAATATAAGTCCAGTGGCGTATTTCAGACTTTCATTTTTTTTTTTTTTCTTTTCAGAGGGTGTCACTATCTTTATAGGCAATGTAGGTGGTGTTCAAAAATGTTAACATAATGTGTCATGCCATAAAACACGAATAAACAATTAAACGCGGGGATTCTATCCCGTATATCACCCACGAGAATACGTCGATATGTCCATATGTAACAATTATTATGATAATGTCGAAAACGATGCTGAAGCCCAAGAAAATGGATCAATACGATTATTACAAAACAACTCTAAACTGTTTGCATTATTTTTCTGAATTATTCTATAACGGCTGTTATTGTATTGGATTTAGTGCCTTTTAAAATTAATTATTTCGTCGTCTACTTTTCAACACATTTTTATGATCCATAATAGTATAAATCCTATAATTATATATAATAAGAACAATGAATAAATTATCATTTATTAATCCACGAAATGTTTGTAACGGGCGAGTTATTTATTTTGTACAATACATACATTTTCGTGTTTTTTTTTTTTTTTTTTTAAATTTCTCTATTAAATAAACTATAACATATAAGTATATACTATAATTGAGCATATTTGGTTATTATTAATTTTAACATGTTCAATGCGTGGGACCTGTGATCGTTTGATCAAGAGCCGCAGGTGGCAAATGTCTTTTTTTTTTTCCCCCGTTCAATCCGCCACTGGCACACATTCATATTATTTATAACTATGTATATTATTATATATTTTATACAAACATTTCGCGTATAATATTTATTGTCGCTAGTTTTTTTCCGCTCGACGTCTTGCCTTGTTTTTTTTATATTTTTTTTTTATCCACTCTTGCGGTACCTTTGTACTCGCGATACACAAATACGTCGTACGATAAATAACGAATATAATACGATATATATCTGCACTGAATATAGTTTGTGTGTTATGTTTATTATATCTACGTGTCGTACGGTTTATTATTATTCAACCCGTCTTCATAATAATATTACACATTATTATTATTATTATTTTTTTTTCATTAATAATAATTTTTTCGACTTTTTCGGCCACGCCAGTGATGGCTGCGTAAGCTAATATACAATACGCTACCACGTATATTATTATTATACGCATATTATACTTATATATATATATATATATATATATATATTGTATTATATTTCACCGTCAGTGTATACATTATATTCTGTATAATATCGCGTGCGGTTCGCGGTTGGTCCGCGCGCGCGATTAGTGTGTCGCGCAACACGAAGGGCGTAGGCATTATATACGTATGGGTACATTATAATAATAATATGTATTTCTTCGAACAGCAGCAATATTATATGTATGCGTATTAGTATATTATATATTTACAGGGCGATCGGAATGTTACATTCACAAAATAATGGAGACGACATTGTAAAAAACGTAATTGCATTTATACCTGCTATATAATTACATTATATCGTACCTACAATTCCAACCGTTTTTCTAACAAAAATTATATATTTCTGATCTGCATAATATATCCGTAGTATTGTACAAAATATATGTAGGTACCTATACCTGTTTAAAACTAGGATAATATGCTGAAAATGATGCTACATTATAATCGGTACATATTGTTATTATTATACTGGTTTGACGAAAAAAAAGTCTATTATAATATTATTATATTAAAAAATATATGAATATATTATAATGATGTCAAACAAGTAAATTTTGCGCGGTTAAGACGCTATATAGATACCTAGTAACATATGCCAGTAGTACTATAAACTATCAAAATAATAAAGGTTAAAAGTTGAAAACTAAATTATTTTAAAAATAATGATAGTAATATTGATACATTTATAAATTGTAATAAACGTAAAATTCACACTGGAAAATTGTTTTTTATTTATATACATATTTAAATTGTCCCATCATCGTATATTTCAGCTTATAGCACATCACTCGTGAGACCAAAGTGATAAACAATGTAACAATATACTCAATAACAAAATTGAATGAGAAAATATTATTTAAAATGCGAAGTATATTGACATTTTAAATATTTTGTGTTCAATATATTATTTTCAACTCTGGCTATAAATATTATAATGTAATAATATCTACCTATTATATTTTTGCCTATTTGTAGTGCAATGTGAAATAATATAATATAATATAATCTCAATACAATGTATGATAATACTCGCAGGAGGTATTATAATTTATATTATAATTTAAAAGTACTGGAGCGATAATACGTATATTTATGTGGAGGACAATTTTTTCTTGTATTGTTACCTATACTCATATAAATATTAATATATATATATATAAATACTATGGGTATTATAATATTATGTATGGTTATTCCTATTTACGAAATACATTATAACGATGACGTATTTTTGACTATTGTCTAGCATAGAATGAAAAAAAAATTATTATAATGGATGTATTTTTCGTTTATATTATATACTATTGTCAGATCGTTTCAAGGATTTTTTTTACTCTATTCGTGGTGCCAAATGATATAATATGCCTAAAATAATAATAATAATTTAAATAACCACAGTGTCACTATAATGTTTTATTTTTATTTTTTCTCACAAATGTATAAAAATATGACGAATTTTACTGGAAAATCTCTTCGCAAATCTAGTTGAGAACTTTTATAGTATTTAAACGAACTTATATATTATTATTTTACGTTTCTTTTTTTTAACTACGAATTTAATTCTAGTATAGAAAAACAGAACTATATTATTATAAAACAAAACAAAACCCGTAACTAAATACAAACCACTAATATATTATACGTATATTATTATGATCGTAAGGGGTATATTACAGCAAACAACCGGTTTGTTCACGTCTAAAAGAGCACATCAGGCGTTTGGAATACAAATTATTATCCTTCAGGAAGTTCGGATCATTCTCCGTTTGACAGCTTCAAACTACTATTAATGTATAATATTATTATAGTCACTAAAGTCGTGTTTCGATTGGAATACACGCGAGAAGATAGAAAAAAACTGAAAAAAATCAAATAAAAGCAATAAAACGTTATTTTTTTCTTGAAAACAAACAATAGAGGCCTGCAATCGTCTCTTTTACAGCACGATGTATTGTTATAAATACATAAGAAATGATATAAAATATTTTTTACGAGTTTAATCCGAAACTTCTCCGCCAAACGGTTTTCGGAAATATACTACAATATTATTAAATTTAATTATCGCGGTATACAAATATAGGTACCTCGATTATTGGACGATGATGAGAACATACGAGACCATTCATATTTTTTTTACCATTATACCTACACTATGTCGTATATTCGATACGAGAGTTTATACATTATTGTACGCAGGCATATACCAGTTACCACTATATAACTTATAATATTATATGGTATACTTATAGGTGCCTACCTATAATAATATTATATATTCTACGGTTCCTCGCTCGCGTGTGGGCGCTGCTGCCGGTGCTCGACACGCGGGGGGTGTGATATATTACGGGTTCGGTATTATTATTTATTTTTCTTCGGGTTTCGTTCTCTCTCGCTATCTCTCATTATATCTCAGTCACACCGTCTCTGTCTTTTCTTCTTTTCTCTTCGCGTGCACCCGAGGCGAGTGTTGGCGTTCGTTATAATATATAATATATTTGTTACGCCGGGTCGGCGGGCGGTAGCTAATTTGACTAATGGACCGCGTCCCCGAGAGTGACGCGCACGTGTCAAAACCATAATATATGTGTATACGCTCCTTTATTTCGTTTTCCGTTCGATATTATAATAACATAAAATGTCTCTCGCTCGATCTCCGGCCGACGCGCAGCTCCGCCTCCTCGTCAAGAGCTACCTGCGATGCAGCATCCGCACCCGCGATCCGGTCCAGTCAGTCAGTCAGTCAGTCAGTCAGCCAGACAGTCGATCGTATTTTTAATATTTTATTATACGCCAGTCCGAAGTCTCAATTAGTATAAACTGACGGCTAAAGATAAAATGAAAAAAAAAAAAATAATAATAATAATAACACCTCTTTCGGTCTTTAGGCATTATCGTAACGCCTGTTATTTATTATATTTGTCGAATACACGTATACACTCATATAATATAATATCATATTATATCTATTGTTTTTTTTTTTCTTCACATTTTCGACCGCGCGCGTTATAAACGACGTTTTAATATGTGGCACATGACACTATTCGATTCTTTGGTCTATGCATATCGCATATAATATAATATATAGGCACTATTAATATTGTCCGTCCGGACGGTTAAGGATAAAATATAATATTTTTGGTATGTCCCAAGCCGCCGCCCCGTCCGCGTTTTGAATCGCCAATTCATCACGTAATAAAGACCAAACGACGAAAATATAATACGCGTATACTACAGTACAATTATTATTATTATTTATAATATGTTACACCCGTCGTAGTAAATAATAACAATAATAATGTAGAACTGTATATAAATATAGTTGTCGCCGACACTATTCTTCATTATTATGACGTACGCGCGTACGGTTTTGGGATGTGTGTTTGTGTGTATGTTATAAGACGTCATTAGTGACAATTTTCCGACTTCACCTGTCCAAGCACGTACCATACACAGTGCTTATATTATATTATAGGTAGAAGATATTATATGAACATCCGAATTGCCGAGCCCGGTGCAGCGATTCACCTGTTTTATCATATATTTTTTTCTCCGAGCACGCAGTTTTTTTTATGTGCCTTCGTTAAAATTGACCTCCACCGGCCGTGCGGTTAGTTTTTTTTCTGGGTTCCGGTAATTGATAACGAAACGAAATTATCGTACCTATACGGACGGTATAATATTAAAACGAGAACGCAAAACGTATAATATTCTTTCCTCGTGTATATAAATAATACGTATAGATACCTGCACTACTGTACAGGTCGAACGGAATATTGTGTTTCGTCAATTCGATTTTACACGAAAAAAAGTATTATTATATACAAAATATCAAATGTGGATTCCATTAAAACCTTTTAAAGGGTGTTTAAAAATTATTAACATCCTAATAGTATTAAATAATATTATGTTTTAATATTATACAATTTTCTCTAACTCGCATATTGAAACGAAAAACTTCCTGTGAATTATAATTCCGATTGCTCTGTAAATCTATAATTATATTAACAATATACGTTTAAAAATAATGGAAAATTGTACGTAGGTCTTTCAATGTTCAAGTAATAATAAACACCAAAAAAAAAAAAAAAAAAAATGATATGAACATTTTATTTATATTATTAACTTTAACCGGGAGACTATTCGGACAATAATATAAATATATACACTACTAATGAATAGTTAACTAACTATTATGATAATATTATACCTATGTATACAGTTTCGTAAAACCGTTAACGTTTTAAACGATTGATAATGTCACGAATACATTTTTTTTATATATATTAATGCGCGTTCTACTGCTGCTGTGTTGTTTTTATATAACTTCGACATGATCGTTAGAATCTCCCGTGTATATTATAAAAGAAAATAAATACACTGTCCGCTAGGACTTTCTCGATTTTTACCATAACTTATTACCGAGGTATATATATATATATATTTACAGGTAGGTATATATTACACACTACGGGCTGTATGGTATCGATATATACGTGTTATTACCTATATATGTTCTATGATAAAAGTCCATTACACGGATTGAAAATATAATAAAAAGTATTTTATTCTAATATATAAATAATAATAAAAAAATAAAAAACATTCGGTATATTAGATTTAAAAAAAAAAAAAAAAAACTATACATATTATAATGTACAAGGAGATACGTATATTTACGTATATTTATACATAGTTATTTATATTATAAACTACTGCTGCACACAGTCGGTTAATTACGAAACAAAGTAATAAAAGTAGAAATGTTCATGATATCTACACGACACACGTATGCAATATAAGCCGAATAGTAGTACACAGGTGATTTAAAAAATTCGATAAATTAAATACATATCAAACGTTTTTTTTTTTCGCATTACGAATGCGCTCTTCGTTATAGGTGAGAACTCGTTTTTTTGTTTTTTTTGTTTTGTTTTTAATAATGTACGTTATTGGGAGGTGTCCATAAGCAGTCGTTTCTTTGCATACGTGATCGATCGTCCGAGCCACAGAGCAATGTATTTACAAGTGTACCTATATGTATAAATATTAATTTCCAAACACATTTTATATTGATTTATACGAAACCGTAAGCGTGTCATCTGTTTTCGACTCATTTCATTTAATTATCCGAAATAGCTAATTTTATAACATATAAAAATATAGCATAATACACGAACGTATTACACAATATTATATTTCAGCCAAGTTAAATATTTGATTTTAAAATATTGACGTGTGAAAAACTCTGTGTTTAAAAATTTAAGATATAAAACATTTTTGTTTATTATAATGTTTCGATGTTTTATAATATACACATACACTATATTATACGTTTTCCCCTGTTTCGCGTAAAATTCTTTACGATAAAATTTCTGTAATATAATCTGATCAGTGAAAATCGGATCATATAATAAATACTATTATATCTTATATAAATATATTATATAATTTACTGAATACGAAGATTTCTATGATTAGCAATCTAATCAAATTTATTTGAAGTATCGATGTTCCAATTAAGGTTTATAATACTGAATGGTGTAACACGCCGCAGTATACGTATACGGTGTGATCTGAATGTGATATTAAAAAAATGGTTGGACTTACTGCAGGCGTTCTCTTGATTATATTTTCGTAACATAATGTTTTATCCTGATCACTCTGTAGATACGTCGATATCAAAGACTTTCGTTATATTTCTATAAACACTTTTAAACGTTTCGCTACTCGAGCACGTCTGAAGAGTGAAGGGTGCAACATTATTTTCTGTTTCAGCGCTAAAGTTCGACCGTGTTTTCACGCGCGAGTCGCAATATTATTGTGTAGTCCCGTCCGCGATGGCGCAGATAGCGCACGAACCGCTTTTTCGTTGGGGTGGACACGTCGGTGCGGCGGTTTTTTTTTCTGATAAGATATTATCATTATTTTCGCTTTTTATCTTTTCAAACAACGAGAACTGAGTGTGAAATAATAAAAATACGAACCCCAATACGACGTACGTGTACGTACATATTGTTACATTATAATAATATACTTATTACTTATACGTTACACGTCGGCCGCGGCGTGTCTTCAAAGAGCTAACACTTATGGGATAGGATTTCACGTATTGATAATATATATATATACATATATAGTTTGTGAAATATGTTAGGGGACGACGTGGTTCGCTATGGTGATTATTATATATTAGTTTTCACAATATTTTGGACAATGGCCAAAGGCCGTCGAATGACGACAACACGTCGTTAATCGTCTTTTAAATCTTTTAAATCTTCCGTTTTCAAGACGAGGGCCGGACATTTCATGAAAAATCGCACACAACATATTATTATTATATGTAATATTGCGCGTTTTATCTTATTAAATAGATTCTTTTATTAGGATGTTTGGAATCTAGTCCTAATATGTTTCACCACTTACATACAAGTGTACTGTATACCAGCGATTATAATATTTGACTTACTGCCACACTCGTGCCAAAATATTTGGCCTATCCATAATAATATAATATTGTAATTATATGATTGCTGGCATGAATTTTAATCTTAATTCCTTGGGATTTTGGCTTAATAATTCCTGACAAAATGTACACGCTTACATGACGTACTTACCTATAATACTACACAAATTTCTGTTTAACGTTTAATGCTACATGTTATAATAGGTATAATAGTATGGAGAATATACGCCTATACATTATATTAGAATATTTCACGCATATACATAAATTATTATTGTCCTATAGTATAAGTATAAAAATTGTAATTGAATAAAAATCGAATCGAGCCGAAGTTAAATAAAAATTTAACCGAAGCTTAATATACGATCATACATAATCGCGTCCTGATTTTTTCAAACATATTTTTCTTCTCAAAACAAAACAAAAATTAATCAATATTTATACGATTATTATAATATTTTTTACCTACGTGTTCGAAGAATCGAAATATATTCAAATATTTAATAAATATTACAATATTTAATATATTGTATTTGTATATAGTATGAGAAATTGAGAACGTCGTAGTCCAGCAATAGTAATTTCGGGACATATATTAACATAATATTATAAAACATTGCATAAATAGGTATTTTATAGTTTTATACTGACTATGTTACGCAACGGTCACGTGGTGAATGTCTCAGATGCGTGTAAACATTTTTACTAGGTTGGAAGAATGACGTAGATTTCAGCTATGAGGATCGATATACAAATATCGTTACACGTGCTTGCTTAATTCCGACGTATTACTCAAAGGTATATTTATATACTTATTTATATATTTAAGTTAACAATACTTATACGAACTCAATTATCGAAAAAAATCTGATAAATATATACCTTCAGAGCATACGGAATCTAGACGAACACTGGCAGATTGATACTCGTTAGTATATGAATATAATAATTATATATATATATATATATATATACAAAGAGGGACGGAGATCGATAGATCGATATATTAGATCCCGAGGCTACCGTACGCGGTTACAACCTACAATACGCTGGTGTATATACCTATAGAATATATACTATATTATATTATTACCATACACACGCCAAGTCTCGACCGTGTCGCGTCGGTGCGATACGCGCGTATAAATCACGATTGTGCCGGTGGAGCTCGCGCGGTTAGTTTCGTATATTTTTATAACATGAATTAATATTATTATTGTAATATGTACGCTTTATCCGCAACGATAAACAACAATTGTAACAATAAAACGCGTAAACAAATACGTTTGCGCGTTTTGTACGTCAATTATTCGAGCGCGGGAAAATCGGTCATACAACTATTATACCCGACGTGCGTTGCATATTTTATTTTAATATACTTGCACGTTTATTCCGTACCCTGCTATCCCCGCCCCCCCCTTCTATGCGAATATATTATATATTACTACATTAGGGTCGTACGCTATACATATATTATATATCTAACTGTTGTTGGACAAAAACACTGGAATAACGTTTTCAGTGAGCTTATATGCATGTCACGCGTGCATTTTAGCAATATTAAATACTATTACAATATGCAAATTAAGTTTAAATGATTAAACACGTGTTGCAGTAAATTTGGCTGAATTTTTTTTTTGCTCAATTTTCACTATTTCCCATACTTCTTTTCTTTCACACCCACTGTTTGGAGTCCTAAACTTTCACTCAACCCGAACTTCATGAAGATCTTTTACTTAACACTCTTTTCAGTAGTTACTTAATTGTAGCATGCAAGCCTCATCATTGTTTTATGCAATTTAATTTTAAAACTAATATTGCAACTCTATATTATTAGCATACAAATAACACAATCATACACCTAACGCTTCGCACGACTTCATTCTTACACACTTCATAATACAGTCTTCTTTCATTTCCTCCTCGTAGGCACCTTCTGTAAAATGGATCCTAAACAATAGTTAATGCACAATAACATATTTACAATTCACATATGATTTTGGTAGTCATCTCCAGTCCACTTCAAAATTTCTCTTATAGGAAATCTGACATACTATTGATTTTCACTACATATTACAATGTATTATGTACTATAATTAAAATTAAAACTATTTTCTATTTTAAACTAAGTCGGACGTAACAAATGAAGAACAAATTTATTTAAAAGTTTTAAAATTATAATTTAATGTTATATGACAAATGTTAAATTATCCTTTTCATTTGTTACAGGATCGACGAGAAACATGTGCAGACCATCACATTTCACTCATCCGGCGGCCTCTTGGCTGAACGGTGGCGCAAGCAATAACAACAACAACAATAACAATAATGGTAACCAGTTGGACTCCAAAATGCAATCGTCATCACCCGGCGGTGGTTGGTATTCATCGTCACCGACGGTGGACGATTCGCCGTCGGCGGCGGCAGCGTCTTCGTCTAAAGAAATGCAACACTCCGGCGGTGGAGGAGGTGGAGGAGGAAATAACGGCGGTGGTGGACACCCGATGTTCACGTTCCCGCCAACACCGCCCAAGGACAGCACGCCAGACTCAATGACCACGACCACGACGACGGCCGCGGCCAGCTCGTCCTCGTCGTCGTCGTCTTCGAACAGCGCGGCGGCCGCGGCCGCTGCTGCAGCGGCGTATTCCATAGCGTCCATGGGAGTGTTCTTGCACCCAGACAACCATCACCAAGGATGTGGTGGCGGCGGCGGAGGTGGAGGAGTTGGCGGTGGAGGCATCGGTGGCGTCCAGGACGTCAAACCGTCCGGCATGCAGCTGGTGGCCGGTGGATCGTCATCCAAACAGCGCGAAGGTACCACGTCGTCGTCGAGCGGCGCCACGTCGCCCGGCAGCTCGACATCCGCCTCGTCCTCGTTTAACGCGTACCACCTAAACAATAACCATCTGCATCATCATCTCGGCAATGGCGGCGGTGGCGTTGGTGGTGATGGAAGTGGTGGCGTCGGCGGCGGACAACATGAACCGTCCGTCGGCACCGCTGCCCCGTCCTCATCCTATACCCACTATCATCCCTATCACCACCACCATCACCATCACCATTCGGCCATCGCCCCTGCCGTGTTCTCGCCCGTCAAACACCCCTCGTCCTCATGCCATTCGCCCGGTAACAACGCCATGAAAAACAATTCTTCCTCGTCGTCGTCCAGAAATAAGTCTAGGACCAGCGCCGGTAAGCCCCCCGACTGCACGCATCGTCATTATAATATACACTTTATTATATAACACCACAAAATAATACTGTATTTTAAATTTTACATAATATATAAACACTAACTACATAACTAAATAACGCTTTAATAATTCTATATTATGTTAGTTACAAATACTACTTTATGACTAAAGACTACTAGTTTATAACTAAAATACGAACTGCATATAATTCCCCGTTTAATTCTTTCGATTAAGTTTTAATTTCAAAATTGCGTTCCTATTATAATTTCTCAATACACTATAACAAGATACATAATTATGTTTTCATTATAGTAATTTAACTAGCTGCCTCTTGTCGTTTTGCTCTGTTTATATAAAATTTGTTGCCCAATTCAAATATATTTTAAATTCTGAGTGAAGTGATGAATGTATTGGTTTAAGAATGATATTTTTATTTTTATGTATGAAGACGTTTTTTTGGGTTAAAATGAGAGTATGCTTTCCGTACCAAATTACATCTTGTTGGTACTTTATTTAGCTCATTTTTAGAATTTCTCAAAAGTTTTTTCACGAAAAAATAATAACTACCAAAAAATGACGAAAAAACTGCAATATTTACGGTAAACGTAATTTCGACGAAATTGGTTTTAGATTTTTCATGATTACTAATGCAATTTTGAACGTAGGCACTTGAAATTTTTTGAGTATTATCATAGGTAGTTCAAATGTGTTAAAATTTTGGAACGGCTTATCAGTATAATATATTGTATTATATTGAATTTCGCTAAGAATTTTATTTTCTAATACAAAATCATTGCATTCAAATCGTAATTGTAATAACCACTAATTTCTCCAAGGACCGAAGGAACGAAAGAGAAACGTCCAAAATCGATTTTCCCGCTTTTTTAATATATATATATATATATTACTGTCTTTTCATTACAACATTTAATTGTGCAATTTTTCGTATATAAATATAATATTATTAAATCACATAATTCTCTGACCCTTATTATTGGAAGTCCTGTTATTAAAGTAAAAATTGTTTTTTTGAAAATTACTATATTGAGTAGATTTAGATTATGAATTTTCATCGACGAGTTTTCAATTTTTTTCAATAGAAATATTTTCTACTCCTTTATAAAATTGACAAATTATAATTATTTATGCAAACTAAAGCACTATAATTTATTTATACATTCATATATCATCTTACACTGATATAAACCTAGTGTTTTTTTTAATTTACTTGTGCACTCGATAAATAAAAAACAGCGTTAATTAATTTTGCTTCGGATAAACTTAACCTAACATATATATATGACATATTCGTTTAACTTAGCAGCAAAGTAATTATTTATTATTTAATTAATAAAACCGAACGACTTTAAATGGCTACTTACTCTTACCTACACACAAACATGATTTTATTTTAACATAATTTATACCGTAGGATTTTATTATTATTATACTCGTATATTATAAAGATGACTATTAAATAATTACCTACTTGGTTTGTTTTACATTCAAACAACATTAACGACTTGGAGGCTAACTACATGCTATTTTAAAATGGCATACTATACCTTTGGTATATTTATAGTGAAGTATATATATATCAACAAAATTCGAAGACTTCTGGTTACATCGTTTTTATTCGTTATGTTACACGTATAATATTATGTATATATTGTAAAATCTCTAAATTAGTTAATCGTAATATAAATTTTGTTTTTTTCTAATTATCGAATCAAACAACATTTGAACGTAATATTAATTTATTTAACGATGTTGTAATGTCATCAACCCGTCTCGATAGATTAGTCAAGGTCGCATATATTTTTATACTATTATAATATTTAGGTGCATATAATATACCGTTGGGCGGTCGTTCATTAAATACGTTTCGGAAACGATTCTTTTGTTTAACCATTATTTCGACGGCTACATAATACCTATAATATATTGTGTACCTATAATGCATTTACCGATATGTTTTTTTTTTCCGATCAGTTTGATTATTTTTTTTTTATGCTATCGACTATTCACGACCATAATGTATTTATTGCAGACTGCAGTATACTGATTTTTTAAACTCACGTTTTCAACTTATTCGAATTTCACTGTATTATTATACGCAGTGGGTCTTACAGGTTCTAGGTAATGATGACTGATAACAAACAAATTATTATCTCGACACATACTTAGATTGAATCGAAAAAAAAGAAATATATTTATATTATCACTGTATCTTTGCTTTAAATTTTTTAACTCGTTAACATTGGACATCAAACATACACGCCCATGATTGACTGACACAAACATTTTGACAATTTGCCAATACCATTATAATGAAATCGCGCACATATCCATCTTAAATAACAATATAATAATATAAAATATTATATTATCAATTATAAACTCACTAACCACGCTTTGGTAATAATTATACCTATATACCTACATAATATTACTATCACGTTTAAAAATTATATTATTAATACTTACAAGCACTAACATTTATACTACATAATTTATGGCCGTCTTTTTTTTTTCATATAAGTACGTTTTATTTATTCTTTAATATTATTTTTTTCATTCCTGACTTATTATATAGTTACCTTCATTCCAAACGACGACGGCGACACCGCCATATTGGTTATACGCTGGTTGCACGTTAATGGTTACCTACCTATTTATTATTTATATACGATGTATAAATATAAAAACAATTTGCCGACATATTTATCATATTATACATAAGTGGCATAAATAATACGAAACTTTCATAAATTGAATATTTTTATATTTATTAAATATTATATAACCTTTTATTTTATATTATTATAGTGCAGATTATTGAAAATTATTATTTGGAAGTACTTCCATTTTTTTTTTACAAACATTTCTCAACGTATTCTTTCTATAATTGATTAGAGTTTACAAAATATTCAATGGTAAACAAGAAGGTGTTTTGTCCTTTTTAAATATGTTTTTTTCTTATTTTCATCCCCCTTTAACATTTTTGGCCAATTCAATCATTGTCTTTATTACCCTTAACACACACCCACATATATATATATATATATAGTTATATATTATCTATCTACAACTTGACTTTACTTACTGAACATTTATAACGTTTTATTAGGGTGATTGTTTTTTCTTACTACACTATTTTCTTAAACGTTGTTAGTCGAATTAGCCGTTATAATTATTTAAATTTTATATAGGTACCTATTTTTTTACATAATTTTCAAACATTTTTAATGTACACTTATTACGAATAGTACATATTATTTACAATAATGTTATAAAAAATAATTACTGAAAATTATATAAAAATGTAATTGAATACTAACCAACCAAGAATTTGTGATATAATGTAGTATGCCTAAGAGTAGTAAGATAAAACAAATTACCAGATACCTAATAATTTCTTGTACCTAACATATATATGCGCTTATACCTATTCTATATTTCTTATTCTTCTTATTATACATAATACACACTTTAAAATTTTTCAATAATACTTTATTATGTTTATTATACACTAATGGCGTTTGGTTGAGGGGTGTTTCGCTTGCATTATTATACTAACAGAATATAATAATAATAATAATATTATGTTCTCTATTCGCTCTCTTCACATATCATATGTATTATATTATATTATATTGTAATTTTTAGGAATATCCCACGTGCATAATATTATGTACAATGTACCTAATTATATTATCCAAATATAATATGTTATGTTATACGTTATGCGCTTGTTGATGGTATGCAATTGGGTTAAGTTCGCGCGCGCATGCATAAAAAATAAAATACAAAAATGACCTCGACTTGAGTTTCGGTTCGATTGAGTCCTTGGCCAGGGAGATTATAACACATGCTCGAGTGCGTGTGCGTGTACTTAAATCCGTTTCCTACGGAGAAGACTGTAAACGTATACTGTGTTCGCGGCACATAATATTTTGTCGTCATTAAATGATTTTTAGAGAGATCCATCGTGTTTATATGGGTAATCATATATAGACATGACCATGATAAAGATAAGACGTCAAAACAATAATAATGATTCTTGGTAGGTAACCTATATATTATTCCGTAATTATTCTTGGTAGGTGCATATCATTCTGTAATACGGTTTTTTTATCATATTTTATTTTAACCTCTGCAGAGGTGGGTTTTATTATTGCAAATGTTATCACATTTTCTGTCGGATGACTATTAAATAATCCCTATATTGTTTTATGTATATAATCCACAACTTATTACACCCAACGCCGGCTTCAAAATCGACAGAATTTTATGATTTGGTATGTATGTATATTTTTTTAAATGTGCATTTAACTGTTTATTCTACGTTTTTTTCGCTCAAAACACTAAAGCTGAGTTTGAAAATCTAGTCAATCGTCATCATTTTTTTTTTTCCAAATAATTCGACTAATTTCGCTTATACGATATAATATAATATTATATAAACGATTGAATGGTGCGAGGGGTGCGATAACGGTTTTTTTCTCGTTTGGACGGCTGATCCTTAAATACGCGCACGTATATAATCATTTATATATATAAATAAATAGTTTGATCGGTTAAAAACTCAATTTTCCGAATGACCAGTTGCCCGTAAAGGGAAGAGGAAAAAAATAATATCAATTCCGAAAGAGGGTTTGGAGGGTTTCGCTTTTAAGAAGATTGAAAATAAAATCGTTTCTCCCCAACGTACAACACAATGGACCTCACCATATTATACACACGCACACGGACTCAGTTGACAGCTAATATAACGACGATCCTCGTACGAAGTAGTACTTCTCGAAGAAAAAAAATAATAATAACAACAATAATATATACCGAGTGAAAAGTAAACATATTTCTAGTGTACACATATCGTCGTATATACCTGATGTATTACGCGCGCGCAATATTTTTCGTGCCGGTAGGCGGCAGCAATTGTAATAATATAACTATATGCGCATATTTCAATGAAAATTATTTCAGTAATGATACGCTATACAGTCTAATTAGCAGTGAAATTTACATACCGATGGTCGTTTCTATATATAGGTATGCCTGTATAGTATATATATATATATATATTATAATATTATAGTGCCCACGCATCACGAACTATGCATACATACGAGGTATTATTTTTGTTATTAGATGGATATTATTATATTTTGTTTTGTTTTGGTAGTTGCGAACTATCGTTGCAAAAGTTCTCGAAATGATACGTGTATAATAGAACGAGAACTTGTTGTTTTGAGTACGCTTGTATTATACAGAGTGATCAGAATTACGTGGTACAATAATGTTGATAATATAGAGTATAACATATTATTACATATATTAGGTATACTTTGTCAATGTTACTTTCATTATTTTTGTAACATAATATTGTATTCTGATCACCCTATATAATATAATATATATATATATAAGGAGGATAGAGAAAACAGAAAAAAATCTTATACCTATGTGATCTCGCGTAAGTACGTGTGCGCGTAATTACCACGATATGTGTACCTATATATTATAATACGTGTATATATTATAGCGAGAAGTTCGTGATGCCGGGACAAGATAATGGTCGGGTAGGTATATAATATCCATATAGTATTGTGGCTATTAATTTGGAAAGGAAAAAAGAAATAATGCGCGTAGCCTGGTTATAACGTGAAATCGAATATACCATATATTACATACCATGATATATACCATGTATCGCATATAGGGTGTCCCTCCGCATTTGTCCAAGTCGAAGATTTTTTTTTCAAACTATATTAAAATTAAATATAAAAACTACTGTTCACACGAGGGATTATAATCTCTTTAACACAAGTAGTTTATTATAATTATTTATCGATTTATTTAAATTGTGTCATTTAAAAAAAAAATCTAAAACAACTGGTTTGTATAAATTTAGATCATAGAAAAGTGTATAGTAACATAGTGTAATCTTCATACTGGCCACTTCTTCTTTAAAATGTCCATAACCACTCAATAGATGTACAAATTTTTAGACAAATGAAACCAGTCAAACTCATATACATTTTACGTAAATTTTAACGTTTAAAAGAACCAAGTAAATACAACGGGGGTAAATATTAGAAATAGGATTTATTACATTTCTCGCAATGTAATAAGACAAAAAGAAAATATTGACCCGGAGTGTGTTGTTAAACACTATGGGTTGGACACTCTATACAACGTACACATTATTATTATACGGTATACGATATTATTGGTATGTAAACAGTGTGTGGATAAAATTTAGGACTTTTTGTCAAACAACACGTGCTCAAGACGAGGTCATCGTATGACATTTTTTTTTACAAATTGTTTTGTTTTTTAATTTTCGGCTTTCACGTCGATGAACGATTGACGCACAGCTACACGCGGCGTGCGGTTAAACGGTTTTTTATTTTCTTACTGAGACACACCTTTCAATAGTTTGTATGTGTGTGCGTAAGGTAATTAGAAGAAAAAAAATTGACTTTTGATCATACGCCGTATGATGTCTTGCCGACCCTCGCCCACCCGTGCACCGCTAAGAATATAATAACAACAACAATAATAATAATAATAATAATAATATATTCCGTTATTATTATTATTATACTGCTGTGGTGTGGTCCGTTGTCGCGCGACTAAAATATAATAATAATAATAATAATAATATAATATTTGTAATAATTTATACCTATAGATACGACTGAGGTACGAGAGAGATTTTGAAATTTTTTTTTTACTCTCGTATATAAACAATCGATAGCGAACGTTATTCTTGTTATCATTTTGTTTCGCAACGAGATCGAAGATATTGAAAATATTATACACAATATACGATCGAAGTTTTTTATTTAAAATAATCACAAATATTATATTATTATTATTTTTAGTCGCGGGTCGCAACAACCGCGCGAGACCCGAGGAGGTCCCTATTATTCCGAGTGTGGGAAAAAAACAGTCGAATCCTAACGCAATCAAATGATAATAATTATAAAAACTGTTATAATATCGTAGTATATAGTAGAATAAGTGAGCTCTGAATATTCCAGATCACAAAAACGTCAATCCCGGTAAGGATTTATTACGTAAATACAAAATCCTTTTAAATCTAAAATTTTTTTAGAACGGGAACCTTGACATTATTATATTTGTCTACACCACATCTCGGTTATTATATAGACCTCCTTTGGTCCTCTTATGGTTGAAAATATATTGTAATGATTAGCACCCGGATGTATCGACGCGACCACTTATTAGCAGTCCTTAAATTAATCGAAATTATGCATTGTATTTTATAATCTATATATAATACTGTCGAGGATTTTTTTTTTTTTTTTTTTTTCAATGATTAAAACATATTATACCGAAATAACATAATATATAATATATTATAATATACTCGTATATCCGGAATTTAATTATTACAATAAGACATTATATAATTTCTATTTCGATATTATTATGTAATAAATAATAATAATAATAATATGTAAAATTGCGTTAGAATTATTGTATTAAATTATATATTATTGTATTCGTGTGTGTACGTTTATATTTTGCAGAAGGACGAGAGTGCGTGAACTGCGGAGCCACGTCGACTCCATTGTGGAGGAGAGACGGCACCGGACACTACCTGTGTAATGCGTGTGGCCTCTACTATAAAATGAACGGACAAAACCGGCCGCTGATTAAGCCCAAGAGACGTCTGGTGAGTAATATCGCCACCATTGTTCGTATCTTTTGGCGCTCGTTATGCGTATATAATATATATATATACATATAATATGTGTGCACAATGAAATTATATTGTTCTACTGTACAGTGTAGTAGTAAATTTATAGGTACATATTATTATTATATATATATATATATTTTTTTTTAACCCGTTCCCGCGCGAGAGTCCGCGTTGGAATCTTGACGCGCAAAAAAAAAAAAAAAAAAACAGAAAAAAATAAAATATCGAAAAACAACAAACGAATCCCTCTCGACGATTAAACATAATCCAAATGGTGTTATTATTATTTTCAATCTGCTGTTGATGACGACGCTGTTCGTTTTACTATTATATTATTTTATTTTGATATAATCAACTTTTATAACATAATACTAATCGGTTAATTTTGTCCGTATTGTACCTATATATATGTGTATATACGTATTATTGCGTGTTCTTTTTCTTTCGCGGTCCGCAGAAAAATGTAAATTGTATAATATTACGCTTAATAATAATAATATTAATATGATTATTATAATATGTTCAGCGACCAAAACAAACAATAGACCCTAATTTATTTTAATAAGGCACAACTATTTTATATTACACTTTTTTGTTGTTTTCTCTTTACAAAAAACACATGTCATATCTCATATTTTATACGATTGTGCTGTGGCATTTCTTTTAACACCGCACACTTATATAGTTATTATTTATGAATAAATTTTCATGTGATTATCGTACATCGCACGTGCGTATCGTGTAAAACGCGTATAATATTAATATATTATATTGAAATATCGTAATTTTTATTACAGTAACATGCAATATCAATAACTATAACGTTTCGATCAACGACTGTTAATTTTTTTCTATAATTAATAATAAAATAATACTGTGCCAGAATTATTGTAATAAAAGTCGACGGCGACGGCAGCGCTTATTTGTTTATCTAACACACATTCTACGGTATAATAACTTTTGGATAACATCATAGGACATATATATTTAGGTACTCATACCCACATAGTTTAGTTATTCTGCAGATAAAACTCCGGACCGCCATGATATATCTAAAAGATTTGTTATAATAAGTTTTCGGGGAAAAAAAAAAACCCAAAGTTCTCCGTCCGTATTTCCCGGGCGTGATCGCGTTATGCGTTTTTGATGTGCGGGGGTGGTTACCATAACATATAGGTATATACCCAGTGGTATGGTATGGTATAAAATGTCGTATATCGACCAAACGAGCTTTTGTTATTTATTTATTTTTCCTTTTCACGTCGCAGGGCGATATATATATATGTATAAAATATTTGTGTGAGTCGTGTGGTCGCGACGAGGGTGGACACACAATACACTGCACGAAATAAATATTATATAACAAAAACCTCGAAAATATAATATAACGATAATAATAAAAAAAGAAAGTAGGAAACCATCGCTCGGGCGTTCGACGAAATCAATGATTTTAACGCCGCCGCCGTGTCGCGGGTTCCGCCTTCGTATTGATTTTTCCATTTTACAACGGCAAAATAGTATATACGATATCACACACAGCACATATATATGTACGACTACCCCTCCAATTCCCCGTGTCATCGTCTTCCCCTTTAAGCTACGTTATCAGTTGTCAGTATATATATATATATACGTATTATTATTATTATTATTATTATTGTAGTTACAATAGGTATGGGAAAGTCTGACGAAAAACCACCCGCGGGTAGTGGGGCGGTCGATGGAGGACGGGACAGCAGCTGCTATACACTTTTATGGGGAGTAGCCATGATAATAGTACAAATAATAATATGTATTATTGTATTATTATTGTGTGCCTAATGTTGAATAATATATTACTATTATTATATTTCGCGTAGTCCCCCTGATTATTATTTGTACTTTTTTTTTTTTTTTTTTTTTTTTTTCATAAACGTTTTCTTTTCATTTTACGCGCGACAACCGGTTATCGCGGGCCTGGTTTATACCCCGTCGTAATCATCTCGCTCGACCATTATTTTTCATACGCGCCTATGACTATGTTATAGCATTATATTGTATTCATCGAATCGGCCAATCGGACAACGTGTTTTAGAGGTATATACCTACATATTTAATATTACCTATAATCGTAGTTTATTTATCTTTATATATATCCACCGTATAGTTCATAGTTTGAATACGTGTTCGGGTTGAAATAATTTAGTGATTTACCATAATACGATATACGTTTTTATTATCAAATATTCGTTGTTTACTCGTTCGGGAATCGGATGTGAAAACGGCCTAGAATATTTGTATAGATGCGTTACGTTACATATTAACCGTTAAAATAAATACTCTAGGTATAATAAATTAATAATTTATATGATATGATAATGGTCGTTCAAATTTGTCTCGACATTCGCGCGCGGTCGGCTTTTAATGTTATATTATATTATTTATAAATTATTCCACTCGTATTATTATGAATTATATATGAGTATAAGGTTCGATATTACATACAAATATTAAATTATATCGGTTAACCCGACGACGAAACTTCTCGTCCGACCGTGTCGTCGCCACCCCAACCGTCTCTTCTATACGCGCCACCGACCGAATTTACATATAATGGGAGCACCGCTGCGCCAGCTATATAATATATTTTACCTGCAGCAATATAATATAATATACAATATTATAATGTACACACACGACTTACTATAAATACACGTATATGTGTATAAGTACCTACGTCTTATGACGACGTTCGCGCGCAATATATTATAAATATGTGTAATAATTTTATATATTATTAAATCGCGTGCGAGTTTAAGCGCGGTCGAACAACACTTTCGGGTCCCAAAAATATAATAATATAATGTACGTCCTATCCGAAAATAATATGAATTATATTATTACCTATAATATTATTACAATCGTGTAACCGCCGCACCTTTTCGACATTATATTATTTTCGCACTCGTGTCAGACGGTACTTGCCGGTTTGGTTAGGTTAGGTAAAATTATTGCCGTCGTAACTTACTAAAAGGTTAACAGACAATAATATTGTAACGTTTTTATCACGGCCAGACAGAACGAGTATTTTCTTATTGTTTAAATGATTATTCTTTAATTAAATCGTTAGTTATTTTCTCTATATCTAGCTGTCGTCGTTGTAATTTTTAATTATTTGCATCGCTGATGTTTTATTTAATAGTACTACCATTAATTTATATACCTTTGCTTCGGTAATTGCTTCTAGGTTAACATTATTTTACCAAAATTAGTTTTAAAATAAAAAAAATCGGCACGGAATCACACTATAGTAACATGTAGGTATATTTTTGTATGTACACTGGTTAGCTATTGCAGAGTCAGTATGGTGATAATCCAATTCCGACCGCGCAAACCGGTTCAACGGTCCGAACATGTAGAGTATTCAATTTTTACACGACGGACGTTGTTAATTAATATGATAATAATATTATATACTTACTTTCTTCTCGTTGATATATTTTAACAGCTACTTATTTATGATAATTAAATATCTTATCAGAACGATACACGGTTACGTCACGATCGGCGTGGTAATAATATTATTAATTATTATAATAGACATTTGAAATATAATAACAACCATCTTAAATATCGTATTATTATCGTATATATTTTATATTAATTTGTCCGATCGTCGTGTAATGAGATCGACGAAATATTTTGTCCGTTCTACATAATATTATACTTTCGTATAGGTACGTTTTTTTAACCTATAATTATAATTTATAATGTAGGCATATATAGGCAATTCTAATATAATATTATGTAGACCGTTTTCGTCGGGTGAGTTGAATAATATCTATATCTTGCTCGTGTCGCATCGCGTCTTCCTCCTCCTCATCATCCGACGTTTTTCCTTTCGTCTAAAAATTAATCCATGATGACTTACGTGTTACGTCATATTATACACGCGTGTATTTATATTATAAAGTACAGTTTAGATATAAAAAAAATGATATAATCAACTAGAAAAAATATTGAGAAATATTCTTTCAAATATATTTATTTTTCAAATTTTCAAACAAACTATATATTATACCATATGTATTATCTTAAAATATCGTACGATTCAGGTTTTTCGAGTAATCAATTGAAATTTCGATTTTTAAACTATATAAATAATAACGTTTGGACTTGGACAAAAGACGTGAGGGATGTATTACGAATTATAGCGTTTATAAAAACACGAAAAAAGTCGGTATTAATTAATTAATACGGGATATGGTTATACATAGAACAGAACTGTCCTGCGGATGAATTCAGCTAGATGACTACTCCAAACACTCTGTATACTTGCCAATATATACATTATACCTATATATAATTTACGATCTCGAGTGCGGCGCATCTCTCGCGGACCTCTGAGTTAATTAGGCCAAAGCCCCCGTGTGTGAATAATAATAATAATAATAATAACAATAATAATACCGACCATTGCGCCCGTGTGTCAATCCTTACATGGGGAACAGTGCGCGTATATGTATATAATGTCTTATACTTGCGCACATATTATACGCCGGCTCGACTGTCGGTCAAACGGAGAGCACTCTCCTTTCCGTCGCCGCCGCCGCCGCCGCTTTCTTAGCTATATATACCTAGTTTGTGAGTATGCAAATTTATATACCCGCGTATATAGTTTTTTATTTGAAAAAAAAAAAAAAAACAAAAAAACAAAATAACTAACCTCTATAGATACTTACGCGGTAGTATATAGATGACGGGGAGGGGAAACGACCGACACGATAGTCGTCGGCGTGATTGTGTGCGGTTATATATTATGTTATGGGTTTAGGTATCGCGATCTAACCGCGCGAGCGGTTGACGATCCGACAACAGAATGGCACACGGACACGGCTCAGAGCTATGACGATAACGCGGTGGTCGTCGTTTGACAATAATAATAATGTATACCTGTATATATATCGGCGGAGGTACCTATAATAATACGCGCGGCTGTCGTCGTCTAATTGAACTCCGCCGTCGCAGTCGCCGCAAAAGTCCGCGGCATCGTCGTCGGTCCGTCATCATGACGATGATAATAATAATAATAATAATAATAATATGCGCGCTGCGATGGTCGTAGGTATATATGACCTATACAGTTTATACCTATCGTTTTACATTGTAAAAAATATCGACAGTCACCTCTATACGTTTTGTAAGTAGTTATCATAATAGAATATAATGTTCCGTTAATATGTATAATATAGGTTAACCCGATAATAATAATTTCGAGGGGCGCGATCGTTGCTAAAATATACATACCAGTATGTATGTATTCTTTGTAAAGAAAAGTGTTTAAAATAATTTTAACCAAATTTTAAAATTAGGCGTCTAAATGTATTGTACATTAATTTTTTATTTTACTAATTACTTTTAATTTTATCAATACGTACGCATTCACAAATATTTGCATTAGAAATTTTACGTTTTTGAACAATAATGTATACCTTATATTATATTGATACGTTTCTAAATGATATTTCTCCTTTGTTGATTATTTTTAGGGGTTTTAATTTATTATGTGTATTTCTTTATGATTGTAATATATTATGTAGTTACTTCGATGCAATATCGATTTATTATCTATAACACGAGTGTTAATAATTAAAGTTTCTAAAAAAAATGTTTTTTCGTTGTAAACTAGTCGTATAATATGGACTTTATAGGAAATACATATTATTATTATAGCTGATTGTCACAACAAATCCGTTTCCATGACTACAGTGCGCACGTTTATTATAAGTAGTACGGTCAAAAACCACCCCTTCCCCCGAAAAAAAGTATGGTAGATCGTATAGATATAATGTAATAATATTATAATGTGTGCGGGGACGCGTGTCTGTGTCATTGCCGCCTGCATATAATATATATATAGTGCGCCAGTCGATGACCGTTACTACCTAAATAATAAAATATTATACACAATCGGGGAAGATAACATTTTTTTTTTTTAACTCGGTTAAATTAAATAAATTTTAAAAAAAAATCGAAACTATTTTAACTACTACATTATTTCGTGTGGATTTCGTAAAAATTAGATAAAATATTGTGAACTTTTAACTTGTTTATAATTACAAGATAATAAGCAGTACCTATATTACGTATTGTAATAAAATTTAACATTTTTATTTCGTCGTCAAAACCGATTAATACCAGCAAACGATTAGGATATATCCTTGTAAGCGTACTTACACGTATATGTGTCGTATACTCTTACAGCAAAGATTTAAAAAACGTTTTGAGACTGATCGTATAGGTAGTATAATATTGTTAATATTATATTTTAAAAAACGATTTTTCTGTTATACTTCGATGAAAATGACAAACATATTACGCTGAAATCCGAGTAGGATATTATCGTTTCGACTGTATATAGCTGAACTGAATAGTTTGTTGTACGCATGTAGGGTAAACTTATTTCGCGAGATCGACTGGCTGTAAAAAAAAAAGTATGTAAGTGTACCTACACATTAATAAACTTACACTCAATTACAAATAATCGTATAACCAGCTTTACAAATTCCCACTGTAACAATATAATAAAACATTATTATACGTTTTCCCGTCGATTTATTCGCCACGTCGTCGGTCGCGCGGAACTCCCTCTCCCCCCATGGAGATGCACGCGGATCGGCACTCCCTGTAGCGCCATTTTCACCGGGCGGCC
>CM023360.1:37993781-38077055 GCA_013282895.1 Eriosoma lanigerum
ATCACTCTGTATATGTATATATATTAAATAAATAATACACCTGCTGCACGTAAAATAATAATAATAATAATAATAATACGATCCGCGACGTACGTTCTGTCGAAAGTAAACCGTTTTCGGAGGTGCTCGTCGAAAATCGATCCGATTGTATAATAATAATAATAATAATAATAATAGTGTACCTTTTACAATATATTACAAGGTATTCGTATACGTATAATATTATTATTATATTGTGTGTGTATGCTATGACGTTTAATATTGACAACCGGACAAGTCGTTTGGTGCGGTTATAGCTGGTATACTCGCGGTATATACCTACATAAATATATTTTAATAATATTATGTGTAAGTAGCCGAGTTACAATCATATAATATAAACGTTAAGTCGCGCGCGCGACTGCTCTTGTGGAATTCCGACAAGCGCCGAAGAAATCAATCACATATGCGAACGGAATATACAACCCAAACATTATATTATCATATATTATATTTAGATATCATTTTTAATATGAGAAGATTTTGACGTTTCCAAATGGATTATTTCCGAATCTTCGATAGATACATCCTGTTTGGACATCGATTGGAATTCGAGTGCGTGTCCGTCGTATAATAATAAAAAATACGTAATCATTAATTTAAATATAAAAAGTGTATAGTGTAGAGTTTTAAAATTAAAAAAAAAAAAAGAAATATGCTTGTTAATGTTTTTATATAGGTAACAATAATTAAAATATATAATAATAGGCTACGTTATTAACACTTAATAATAAATGTGCACAGACAAATCAAATGAATATAAAAAAAAATTAAGTTTCTTAAGCTGATAATATATTTATTGATCAAAGATAATATTAAATATTATGATTAATGTAGTTTTTTTTATTAAAACGAGAAATCAAATAATACACTTTATAAATATTTTAAACTCTGAATTCACAAAAATATATCAGAATATAGAAAAATAAATGATTTTATTTCATGAAATTATTAAAAAAAAAACAATAATGTGTAAATACTACAATTGTTTAAATTTTGAAATTTTTTATACGACTCCTATTGATAAATATAATATAATAATATTTATTACACGTTTTTGTAAAATATTTAAATAGTTTTTGAAATCATGAAATAATATATGCGTTATAGTCGTGTTTATACGATAATTTATAAGCGGCTGACGCATTTTTTATTTTTATATTTTTGTTAAACAATAAGCTTGTTTGGATTTTTTCTTCTGCGCGTTTAAAATTAATGTTTAATATTGTTATAACCTTTGTATATTATAATTATATAAACATATACACATATTATATTATATAGTATATTATAGACTTACTGTTTGTCGTTAGAACAATAGACAAGCTTTTAAAATAGTTTCTCGTACCTACTTACTTTGTTTGCGAACACAAAATATAATATTTATTTTATTTATACTAAGTCTAGATTACATTAATTCAACACAATATATTTCGCCAATTTAAATAATTTTTTGGTGATTTTGTAATATTATTATTTTATATTACCTACCTAATTTGTTTTGTGTATAGGTAGTATTTAATCATTTAACAAGTATACTTAACTATAATAATATTATCATAAGTTCACCATGGTTTCTTCCTATATATTCATATTATATTAATTTCTTTTTGTAGTGTACAAATCGCCTTTCAATCCTTTCTTTTATATTATATTTCGGTTGAAGGTAAGAACATTTGGACGCATAAAAGGTGTTGTATTACTCGGGTATACGATTTAAATGCTTATGTGCGCACATACGCCAAATCGACGCGTTTAATGGATGCTTTTAAATACTAAATACATATTTCAATAGCTATTATATTATAAAAACCTTTTAAGACCCAAACGAATAAAAAGTAATCGAGCGAGCGTATTACATATTGTAGCGTTTTTGAATGACATTTCGCTATGAAATTTGACACCCCGGTCCGAGTAGTGTTTAACATTATGATAATAATATTATATTTTCCTTCTTCTTTTTCATCGTCGTCCTCTTCTTCTTATATACCACTTAGCCACTCCACGTTTATACAACGCATTATCATAATATATTATTTGTATGTTGAATTATCGTTCTGTATCGATTTTACTATACGATCATATTATTATATACATATATTGGCGTGTCTGACCGAGCATGAGTATATAATATTATATGTATACATAATGATAATATTATAATTTATAATAATATGTACAAGGAAGGTACGGGTTTTCCATTAAATTAAACTCGGATTTGAATATTTCGTTGACGTGAATCGAGTTGACTCGCCATAGGCATGTATAGATTAGGTGTACACTGTACACCTAAATATAGTTGTCATTTTTAAAAAAAAAAATTTTTTTTGTTCGTCTTCAGACAATAATTACGGTGAGGTCAAAACACCTGTGAACGTATAATGTAACGACTAATTAAATAATAAATAAATATATATATATATATAAAAAAAAAAATGGTAATTACAGGAAAAGGGCGGGGATCAATGTTCGCGTTTGTCTCAAAAAAAACGAGTCTAAAATATATTACCGCACGTATAAATATTCTTCGTTACACGCTCACATTTAATTTTCATTATTTTCGGCACAAATTAAAATGCATCCGGCAACGTGGCAATAGTGGAAATTTTAAACATAATTCAATATAATACTTATATTTATTGTAAATTATTCAGTAGATAACTATTATACGGAGTGGTAAAAATATTATCGTATGAAATTTAAGAAATATTTTTAATTTTTAAACGATATTTTTCGGATTTCAATACAAACCGTAACCTATCTACAAACTACTCGTTTGTCATGAAATCCAATTCGTTGTAATCGTGTTACGTACTATTTTCCGATCACTCTGTATATAACTACACAACTTATTATGTATAACTTTGCGCATAAACATACGTAACCATACATATAGAAATAGAATTATGCTAATGCGCGGCGGAATGTTTTTAATTTGAATACAAACATTACACAGCTCTAATTGATATAATATACAAGTTCGAATCGGAAGAAATCTTTTCGACTTACAACCTTTGTTTTTAATTAACTGTACGCTCGCAGCAGTAGCACAGGTAGTACCATGTATATAATATATATTATTATATTATGTATAAATATACACTCACAACTGCCATTGTGCGAGTGCCGCGAGTGAAGTAGGCATTATTAAGGGCACGCGCAATACTTATAAATTATTGTAACATTATAATAACACGGTCTCGTGGTGTAATATTTTTTATTCGATAATTTTCTTAAGAGTTTCGGTCGCACGCGTGTCTTTTGTAATACTATTACGGGTGTTTTATAGATAATAGGTACTTAGATAGAAACTGACATGAAAATGTATTAGATGTTATTATATGTTTTCCAGAAAATTATTGTAATAGTATTACCACATTTTACAATTTTCATAGAAATTAAAATGTTTTTTTTAAAACGTTTTTACTTCGCCATAAACACTGCGATAGCGATTATAAAATACATTTTATAAACGGTTAAATTACTATTTTACAGTACAATAATAGTAATACGGTTGTATTTTTGTTTGTTATACAGTCCTTGCAGTCGGCGGCCCGTAGAGCCGGGACAAGCTGTGCGAATTGCAAAACTTCCACCACGACGTTGTGGAGGAGAAATCAAAACGGCGAACCCGTTTGCAACGCTTGCGGTCTCTACTACAAACTGCACAACGTAAGTAAAACCATTTAACATCATTTTCTATACATTTTACAAAGTCTCGCATTTACAATATGTATAGGCAGGTTAGATATATTTTATTTTGTACCGTTGAACTGTCCGTCGGACATTACATAAAATCGTTTTAATTACCTATACTATTTTGGTTATGTATTAATGAATATTGATATTTTTTTAAACATAGTCTAATATCATAGTATAATCGGCGTAAAATTATAGAAATCGTTACGATATACTAGACAAAACGGTTATGTTTACACGTAAAGTATACTTCACTACAATGTTCAATATACTTGTTAATGTAACGAAACAATCAGAATTTATCGAATTTAGCATTTGGGTACTGAAAACCATCACATCGATATATCCAACGAAAAAGGTAGTAACTCAATTTTTTTCGTTTTTGAGTTACGACTTTTAACACTGCATTCTGATGAAGGATTTTTTTCTTTATCGACCACGAAAATGATTGTATTTTCATCTATCCCAAAGAGATAATAAAATAAAAAATATAATAAGAAATTAATTTTGCTCCTCCTGAACAATTGACAAAATGGACTTACTACCTTTTTCGTTGGATGTATCGACACGATTCGACAATAGCGTACACAGTATTTCCTCATGAAGAACGGTTAACAACAAAACATTTAAAATTAAAATTGTCAACTTTTTGAGGGGTTAAACCTTCGCATGGTTAAATTCTCTCGGTATGTCTTGCTACTTTTTTGATTTCTCGGGTGGCGAGCGGGGAAATTATTATAACGCTGAAACCTATAACTACCTGCTGGCTGTAACATAGAAAAAAAAAACCAACGTCTACCATATTAGGTATGTGAGTATAATATTGTATTATATTTCTGCGGAGTGAAATTTCTGTTATTCTTACATGGTATTTTCTATATAATATTTCTGTTCGTCTCACCGTTTCCTTTGTATTCATTTGTCCTGTACGCATTATATAGCTATGCGATTCGCGCCATAGGTCCCTTTAAAAACTAACCGACACGTATTATATAGGAATATTATTATTATTGTCGTCGGTCCCTCTGGTTTGGCGCCACAACCCCGTCGTCGGCAGCGGCGTCGTTTGTACATATATCGCTATCGTGAAACTCGCATCGGAGCGGATTTTTGGCGCTGGTGCGACGACAACTTCCGAAACGCATTTAGACACACACCGTAATATGTACTACATTACAATTATAATATCGTGTATATATATATATATATATATATAATGTACCATAAACTACGTACGCACACTCCGGGGGATAAGTTTCTCCCCTTTTATTCTCGTACTTATTTTTTCGTCCGCAAACAAAATAATATTACGTACACGCCCGTTTTGTAGTGATAACAATATATATATATAAATACCGACTTAAACGGATCCCCCGTCGGCCAACTAGACCGTTTAATGACGCGCGCCTAATATGCCACGGCTAATTCCTCGTATTATGTTCGCCGCCGCATAGCTATCCGTACCGAAAGGGCGATCACCAAGGTTCGAGAGGCATCATCGAGAGAAGAAAATATAAAATAAAGCGTGCACTTTAATATCATATCCCTTTCCCCCGTATAGTCCTTAAAATATATCAATTTAATTTGTTTTAAATACGTCTACAAAAATTAGTTGGAAATATTATATATTTTATATATTATTTTATCGTATAGAAATGTACCATTGTAATTTTTTTTTTTGCTTATCTCTAATTTTACACGTTAAAAAAATACAAACTACATAATAGTAAAATAATGAAAACCAACATAAAAATGAATTCGACAAAATATATTGGCTACTGTCCCAAGGACACTAAAGTTCATCAGGTCATCTGAACATGTATATATTTTTTCTTCGATTCTCGAGTTGTAATCGGATGTTTTCGAGAGGATTCGTTCAGTATGGTACAATAATTCTGTATAATCATCTCTCGTTTCTGTATTATAGCTTTTAATTTAAACTCTATACCCATACGAGCATAAACGTAGTATATACGGTTAAATCGGCTACATTTTTTAAAGTAATTTAATATTCCATTTTGTACATTTGTTAATTTATAAACTTTATTATATCTCATGGCGAGATTAATGAATTGTCGCGATGTAGTAAAAATACATCGGAATCTCAGCTATTTTATAATATTGTATGACGGTTAATTATATAATTATTCATCTCTCGATTCGAGTCTCTCTGTACGTGTCTATATTATTATTATTATTATTATATATAGCGTCTATACGGTGCGTGTTATATTATAAATATATATTATTATTTTTTGTGGGTGGGCGAAGACTTAGATAACATAATATATTATATTTAGCATAGTATGTACGGGGGAGAGCTTTGCATACGCAATTAGTCGTTGCCGTGACCGCGAGGGGACATGATATTTAATTTTTTTTTCTTTAAAAAAAAAACCCTTCGACCGCCGGACTAATTAGAGAAATGAGCGCACGGGAGTCGCCCGAGTAAACCCACATCGTATTATATTATAATAATGTGTATAATACCCTGCTATTGTATACAATCACTGCAGCGACCGGGTCTCGTGCCAACCGAATTTTCTTCGCGGTCGTGATTTTTTTATTTCCTACCTTCGTTTCTTTCTATATATTCTACGGCGTCGATCGCTATCGTCGTCGGAGAACCGTAGTATATATATATAAATTTATAAAATAAAGTGTCGTGTACAGCTTTAAATAGCTCTCAGTGTGGTCCCGTTTACACGCGCGCACACATGACAATAATAATTGCCTCTGTCGTAAGTATCCGTGATGTGTGTGTGTGTGTGTGTGTGTGTGTGTTTGTAATAGACGCCATCGCGCAAAGACAATGACGGATCGTGAAAAGACCGAAGAGAATAATAATAATAAAGAGGGATAAATAAAAACATTGTATTTTAAATACCGTCTTGTCAAGTGCGTGCGAATCTTCACATCCTCCTACCCGCAGCGTATTGCATATAATATATTAACATTTGAGAACCGCGAGACCGCTTCCTGCTCGCAAAGACAATAATATTATAAAATATATTTTTCCACTTCCTATATCCGATCGCGAGAATACAGCTAAAATAAAATATTGAACCCTAGGTATTCGTACAAACAATTACCCCTTAGTAAACAAAGATATTAGATTTTCTTATTTTTTAGAACGCCAAACGAAAATTTTGTATTTAGACTTGGACAGTTACGTTTGTACAAAAAATAATTCAACCTAATAAATGTTTAGAACGTAGTAGTATACGATTTTTAATGCCCATAATAGTGTGTTAACATCAGTTATTTAAAAAACTCAAAGGTATTTAACGAATAGGTAACAAAATTGTCAAAATATATATTATCATAAATTATCGTCGTCGTGATAAAGTTACAACGATACGAGATAATTAAATATATCAATAAAAACCAAAATGATACAGCCTCTCTCGTATGTCATCTCTGTACATTATAATATTATAGAAATCGTGTCCGATTATTATTATTATTGTTATCATTATTTTACTATAATATAACGTGTACCGCGTGTGCCCTGTGGTCTTGACGTTCTACAGACACCGGGGACCGCCCGTCGACATACGTTATTTTTTCCCCTATAATATTATAATAATATATTATATGCTCGATTATCTTGTTACGACAGCCTGAAACGCCATTTGTTTGTCATCGTCCGATAAAAAAATACAATAATAAAATGTCATAGTACGTACCCACGAGACTCTGATTATTGTTATTAATTTATTATCATAACCGCGGAGACGGTATAATATTATAATATTGTTTATTCCGTATTATATCATTCAAATAATACGGAACGACGAAGATTTCTGACATGATTTGTTGATTTCGTTGTAAAATTGTCGAATCCTGTGACATAATAATGTTTGGCTACGTTTTTTTTTTCCTTCCATTCTCGACAAATACAATTTTAGGGTACCTATAGGGTGTATTTATATTCTATGACATACCCACTCGATACGTCTCCCGACAACGTAATATAATGCGTATATATTATATAACGTTGTATTCAATGTAAACGCGGTGCGAGAGGGTATAAAAATTATAATATATTCGTATTATCGGTATATATATAATAATATTATGGTATGATATTGTATGCCGTACAGGTAGGGGGGTGGGGGGTGGGGGGTTACACGGTGTTTTAATGTTAAAACAATGTTAACCGTCGTCGTCACGGGTCGCCTCGGCTAATTTGGAGTCAAATTCCTCGAATTTATATAATATTGTGTATATACACACACACACACACATAAATACGTGAGCAAAGATCTACACGAAGACGATAGTAATAATAATATATTTTATATCGATCTTTTACGTTGCTGCAGACTTATTTCCAGACTTTTCTCTCTCACTCCTTCTCACTCTCTCTAGCTAGTTCTAACCAGTTTTTTTTTTTTTTTTTTTTACCCGCTTACACATTATTTTATATTGTATACCTATTATATTATTATATATAATGTGCGATAGGCCAAAGGTGACCTATATGTTCAAAGATCAAAACGATCGTGTACGCGAGCGTGATGAAAATTACTTAACGTTTCTCGCCAGTTTTCACGATTTCAACGCGCGGCGTATACCTACAATACTAGCTATATATAAATCCACGTCTGGCCGCATATTTACGTACGAATAATATATTATATTATTATACCGTGTAGAAATTCTGAAAGTTCTAGATTATGTTCCAAATTTATTTTATTCATACGAGTTATGCTGTACTTACTCGTATATGATCTCGAAACTCGGATGCATTTACATGTATAACGTGCCGATTCGTGTTAATTTTAGTTTTCACAATATAATATTTTCTTAATATCAATAGTTTCAAATTTTATTTTCAGTATCACGTGGCATATTGTAATAATTTATTATATTATCGATAAAACGTATTTATCGCGTGATTGATACTTGATTATTCTCGTCAAATTAGTGTCACAGGTTTTACTCGAACATTTCGACGTGTAAATTCCAGACTTCGATCGTTACCGATTTGCTTTTTTAAACCTTTAATGAATGATTATACATTTTTGTTATTAGTTTACACTGCGCGACAGAAAAATCAATCCCGTTCCATAACGTCGATGCCGACGAAAGATCGTATGTTATACAATAAACCTACTTATAGTTTCACGTACACTATACGTGTACACTATAATTCTTGACAACAATGAGCGGCCACGAGTAATAATAACGAAATAATAATAATAATAATAATAATAATTATTATTATTATTATTATTATAAACTGCCGCAGCAGCAGACAATAGCTGACGCAGGCGCTCCGCGGGTGCCACCGCCGCGGTCGGATTTGTATGTAAATCATTATACGAACCGTTAATGACTAATTATAATATTGTTGTACATATTATAAACTCGAGACCAAAAAGTCAAATTAGTGCACCTAAAACCCCTACCGCGGGTCATCACTGTAGACACCTCCTATATGTATTATATAAACACGTATCTGTGTATATTACATAACGGGCGGTTCAATTTTTTTACGATTTTTTTCTACCTTCGTTGTTGTATAATAATAATATAATATTCTCCTCCACCGACGACGGTTTTTTTTCCCGTATCGTTTTAGTATTATTATTATTATTATCATCGAAAATATAATTATTGTCGTCGTCGACCCCGACCGCGACTTTCCATTGTGTACCGCGTGGCAACATGAAAAATAAACCGTTTTCGAAACAATCGTTTTACACGCCAGTGTCGAGTATGTACATAATATTATTATAATAATACGCGCAATATGAAATAGTTTTCTTTGGCGATTTTCACGATCGTAACAGACGACTGGCAACGGAGGCCCGAGGTTAAATGCTTGAAATTTCAACAGAAATTATAAAATATTTTATTACTTGTGGATTTGTCCTTTTATCGCCTTGCGAGTCATTAACTTAAATAAGTTAAGTTTTCAAACCAATAATAACTATTATAATAATTACAGTAGTAAAAATAAAAATTATCAGTTTTACATCCTCTTTTATTCTTTCTAATAACACACTGGCTTAAAATTAAAGTGATCTAAGGGCTTTTTTAAAAATCGAATTCTTATTAAAGAATATTAAGACGCACATTTTAAGAAAAACCAAATTCATAAGTCAATTATTTAAGAAAATACAGAATCTCAAAAGATTCTATGATGTTGAAAATTAAATAGTAAATTTCACCATGACTATTTTAAATATTAGCATTTCATTTAAGTGTGGTTCTAAAATATAACAAACATCATTTTTCAATTTATGTACAATTGAAAATATAATATGTTAATTTACAAATTGATAATTAATTTTTTTTATAAGTAATTTTTAATTCGACAAAAACGAATAATACAATTTATATAGAATTTGGATTTTTCTGATTTAATAATTTACATATTATTACCTCGTTAACTTAATTATTTTCATTAGTTATCAATTTAAATGCGATCAGTCAACACAAAAAAAATATTTATTCCATTAATTTCTTCCTACTATGTTGCTTGATTTCGAATTATCCGTACGAATCTCCCATCAAGAAAACAGCCTTAATTTACTTGTTTTTCCAGCCTTCCTTTTCCTCGTTTTCGATAACTCGACACAACTCAATGGATTATTAGAAAAATTGTTAACTTACTCCCCGGTTTCATACGGCAGCGGAAATTATATATATATATACGTAACGAACACACCCACCGCGCGGGGCACAAATTTCCAAATCGTTTTACGAAATCGGTCTATTGTATATTACAATACATATATATATATATATATACTGTGCATTGTATACAGTGTCGTCAAAATCGTCGAAAACCGCCCCTTGTCGTGGTATCTATAAACACATAAAATATATATAATATTATATCGTCGAGGGTTGTTTTCCGCGAGGGTGCCACCGAGAAAAACACTGATATAATGTATACAATATGCGTGTATGTGTGTGCGCGCATTATAATATTATAAACCTATAATATAATATGTTATGTTATATAAAACACACACACACACATACACACTGACGATTTCGTCGGATTATTATGGTACAATGTTTTTAAGTGCGTATCAATGGAAATGGGCGTACCATGCTGACGGCGGCGACAGCTGATAATATAAAATACGCGATGCTGCCGGTCGCAACAATAAAAAACCTATTATCGGCGACCAAATATGTTACGTCTCTCGGGGAGAGACTGGTAATATTGTATTATTATTGTACACCATTATATACAGGGCCGCGAAGCTGTGTAATATCCTCCAACAAACGTCATACAGAGTTTTACGTAAATCTTCGTCATTGGTCATCGTATGTCACGTATATTTCCGATCACCCTGTATACACCGAGAAATATTTGGATAGCGTTTTTTTTTTTTTTATTTAATTCTCCTCGGAATATACTTAGGTATACAAGGTTATACCTATTATATTATTTATTGTGTTCGTACAATACGCCTTTGACATAAAGTAATAATAACAATAAAAATAAAAAAATGCGACAATCCCATCAAAATATAATATAACGTATCCTCTTTTGGAGATTTCTTCCGCAAATCGATTATATTATTATCGGTCTACTGTGCGACGCCGCAAAGCGTTCGTCGGCGCGTGTAGAATCCCTGATTGGATTTCGCGAATTATTTATACCAATAAAATATAGCATATTGTGTACTTAAATACTTAAATGCCAATACGATTCCGGCCCAGTTATTATGTAGAGGTATGCGCATGTCTGCGTATAACTAAGAAGAGTTTAAAACCCGAACACGTCGGAATATCGTGGTTTTCACGATGTCATTTGTTAAATTTTGTTTCTCGGTAAAAATCTACTAAGAGATCGCGAAAATAGTCACTGAGCGACATGTGAGCAACAGGATCTATGTATTATTATAACATAATATTATATTATTATTCGACCATTTTTACTTTAAAATCGTGATGTACACGGTATATTTCTAATCGAAATTAGTCTATATTATTTTTTACCGTATAGCTGAAATCGTTTGGAAATCTTTAAAAATCCACATCCCTTTGTAATAATTTTTGTAGATATTCAATAATTTCTTATTCGACTAAATTATTTGTATTCTATCTCACTTCTTATTTGCAATCGACTAAATTTTCTATCTTTATTTTTGTGTTGCAGGTAAACCGGCCGTTGACTATGAAAAAAGAAGGCATACAGACCCGGAACCGGAAGCTTTCGTCCAAGTCGAAAAAGAAGAAGGGTTCCATTGTTGGCGGACTCGGTGGAGGCATTGGAGGTTTAGGTGGCGGAAGTTTAGGCGGCGGTGGTGGTTTAGGAGGCGGTGGAGGTGGCGGTGGCGGCGGCGCTTGTCTGTCACTGTCCGGCATGATGCGAGGTGACGGGACCGGCGCTGGTTACCATCATCCGGCATCCGCGTCTCTGCACCCGCATCCAGCGGCCATGAGCCACTATCATCACCACGCGGCCGCTGCGGCCGCGGCTATGTACCATCATCATCATCACCAGGCCACGCAGCCGGCCGCACCATCCGCACCCATACATCCACATCACCATCACATGGCATCACTCACCGGATTCGGACTGCCCACCTCGTCAAACGCTATGGTAAAATATTTTTAAACTTTCTTAAGACTGTCAAAAAAAATAAATAATTTTAATAGAAATATAATTATATCCCCTAAAATATCATATTATTAATATACTATTAATGTATGTGAGATTAAATTGTATCTATTAAAAAAAAAAAAATTAACAATGTTAAAATATTTAATTCAGGAAAAAAATTGAAATATTTTATCGTTTCTAAAGAAAGAGTTTGTATACTATAAATAATTACTCTGATAATGATTTAAATTAATATCGTTTGGTTTGTGAAACTTGGACGATTTTAAAAGTTACATATGTTATTAAATTACGTCTAGTAATATATTATCATCATCATTTGTCCATGGTTTAAATAAATAGTTATTAACTATTTTTGTTTATTGTTCTTTTTTCAGGCTAGCTGGAAATCTGAGTACGCGTGATTATTAGATTTGCCGTTCCCCGGGCATTCTAACCACATCAGGGTCGGCGAATGACAAACATTAGTACTACAATATAATATTATAATCAATTCTTATCAATATTATCATTATCATTATTATTATTATTATATTATATACATATTATCTCATAGTTCCTATTAATTCCCATCAAAAGAGACGCTGAAAAAACACAAACACACACACCCACACCCACAAAACCTATACCGATGGCCAGTTTACTAAATATATGATATGATATAATAATATAGTACTTATAGTATTATTGTCGCGTACATGGTCGATCATTATTGTGAATTATTGTTATTATTGTAATTTGTAATGTTGTTCTGTTTTAGGCCAACGCGATTTTTGTAATCGTATTATTATCGTTTTAAATTAACTATTGACAACTATTAATGATTATTGACTTTGGGGTAAAGTTAAATTTAAAAAAAAAAATGATTATAAGAAAAAAAAAATGTTTTGAATAAAGGTGAAATACGTACATTAATCTCTTTTATCAACTACTACTACTACTACTACTACTACCTATTACTACTACCACTACTATTACATACTACTACTATGCCTATTACGATTTAGTACTATAATAATATGTTTACTCGAAACAACCTGTTTTTTTTTTTGTTTTTTTTTTTTATTTTCCTTTATTCGAACGCGCGTACAACGTCTACATCAATGTGAAACGCATATTTTATATAGAAATCAAAAAATACAAAAAAATAAAATAAAAAGAATAATTTAAAAATTATATAAAAATTAATATAATAAATATAGATGATATTTATGAGCTAGTCGAAAACACGAACTTGTATAATAGAAAACGATGTTTAGAACTCTGATATTATTGTATAGTACGTAAATATATATATATTTAAAATATTATGAGATAATTTATTAGTCTGTAAAATGTATTAAATTATAGTTTATAAAATTAAAAAAAAAAAAAATGTAAATGTTTCCGAGTGTATATATTATATATATTTATATTATTATATTAAGCGATTATAATGTAATATAATAATAATTATATGGTTATTATATATATATATATAAATATATATACCTATACGCGTGTTGTACCTATTTATTAATATGTGTTTAATGTAAAACAAAGAAAAGCTTTGTACAAACGATATTTAGTTAGATGATTATTATTATTATTATTATTTTAGAAACATTAAACGACATTTAGACAAACAAGACCGTCGTACACATTTTTTGTTATAATATTATAATAATAATATATTATAACGTTTAAACGCCCGTAACTCCTTGTACGTTCTTTTCACATGCCCGACGACTATATATTATGTCTTATATATATATGTAATGACCGCTGTGAAATTCTTTTCTAGAAACGACGATTATTTCCCGCAAGATGTGTATTTTGTGGTCGTTTGTCTTTTTTTTTCTTCTCTGGACGACGGGTTTCGAATTTCATCGTCGTTAAAAAAAAAAAAAAAATAATAATAATAAAAATACACTGGGACGCGCGAGCCCGAGTAAGAGACAGTGTATTTTACCTAAACGCACGCGTATGATATGACGATGATGATAATAATAATAATACAACCACAACAAATATAATTCCAACCAGAACCGGTCGCCGAAGACATTCGTCCGAATTTCCGTCGTCCAGGCTCAGTTTATGTGGTGTACTTGTGTATAAGTATGAAAAGTAAAGTATTATTATTATTATTTTATAATAGTTCAGAGATGAAACTATCAAACGGACAGATTGTTAATTGTTCGTGAAATACGTATTTAATTTCCTCTAAAAATCAATTAAATTTGCGAGAGAATCGTAAGTATTTATGTATTTTCACGAATCTACGATAACGTCATAAACACGTTTACGCGAGTAAAAAATTCCTCGAGAAATTTTTTCCAAAAATATTATTTAGTTTATTTCTTTCTTTTCGCGTTTTTTATTCTATTCCGGCGAAACACACGCGGTCAAATGTTGACTTTTCTACTACATAGTGAAGAATTAAAATTAAAAGAAAACGAACCGATTCGAGTTACCCGTACAAGATCGGATATTAAAATATTATTTTGTGTGAGATTTCGAGGTAAGATTTGTTCATTTTTTTTTTTTTCAACATATTGTCGAGAGGACGAGAGTCGCCGAGATACGATCTCTTTACGATTTTGTTATGTGCGCGCTAACGATTAATAATTGGTATACTTTTATGGACGTTATAATTATACTAAATGTAATATATAGTTATATTTTTATTTAGTAATATAAAGGTCTTCCGTATGTTATTAGTATTATTTATTACAAAATGTGATATTATAATATACGCTGCCGCACAGACTGACGATGGTCCGATACTGATAACAATATGGGATGTTTAATTAGTATCCGCCAACAAAATTAACTAGAACACAATATTATTATAATAAAATGTAATGCGATCTTAATCGTAGATTTCTGGAGGAAACGGCCGTACAATAATAATATATTATATCTGATCTGATTATGATAATTGACCCCAGCTAGCAAATTTTGGATCGAACAGCATTAAGTTTTAACAATAATGTATTACGGGTGTCATTTGCACTCGTTTTTTCGTACAATAATAATAGATTCTCGTATTTGGTTACCCGGTAACCGTGGTAATAACCATCAGTCATCACACTCTATAGTCTATACTATAAAAATTAAATTAAATATGTCTATAATAATATCTAAAACGATCGAATACGACGTATATAGTGTATACCTGTTTACCTATTGGTGTCTTAGTTTCGTATTAATAGTCTAAAAATTGAGAATAATAATTTGTAAAATAAAATTCAATCGAGTTATACCGGTTGATTTTAATATAATCTATATATTATGTATAGTCAACTAATACACGATATAAAAATATATAATTACTTTATATCAACTAAACATGATAATATATTATTACTAAGTGTACGAAGTACGATATACATATTTGTTAGTTGTATCCGTCTATCCAACAGGAAATAAAGTAAAATCACAGTCACATAGATTTAAATTGTGGAATTTTAGTTAAACGTGTTTTAACTTTTTCCATGTTACAATTAAACATAAGTTGTTCATTGACTGTTTAAAAAAACCACACCAGCGAGCATAATTTAGGATATATAGGAAATATTTCACTCTCTAAATTTAATAATAGATGTTTAAACTGTAACTCTGTAAATTATAATCCAATGCTACATTTTAAGTTTTACAGTTGCTGTATTTTACTAAAATGGTTATATATAGCAAAATATGTGGGTTCACTTAATACTAATTACTAATAAATTACTCATATTTTATTTTATTTTTTATTCTATTCAAATTTTTATTCAATCCTTTTTATAACAGCGAAATACATTTTTTAGATTTTGAGCCAAGCGAGAAATGTATTGATTTTACAATGATGTTTTCTTTTTTTTGTGCCTGAAAACATTTTTTTGTGTATAAATAATGGTCCGATTACCACAAATAGAGTATACTTTCGATAGGATTGCATCTACTTGGTACTTTTTTTGATTATTTTTCGAATTTCTCAAAAATTTTCCATTAGACGAGGAAAAACTACTAAAAAATTACGAAAAATTGGTAAAATTACGATTTCTGTTAATTTAAATTTTTATATTTCTTGATAACTAATTTAGTTTGTTTGTAGAAACTTGAAATTTTTTTGAGGAATCTCATAAGAAATTTACCTACGTGGTAGAATTTTGGAACGGATTTTTAGTATTATATATTATAATTCTGACTGAGTTTTGCTCAGCATTGTTTTTTCTAATGCAATATCATTGTATTCAAATTTTAATTATAATAAACCACTAATTCACCGAGGACCGATGAGATGAAGGAAGAACGTCCATAATTGACCTTCCTGCTTTTTTTTTTTGAAAATTGTTTATTAGGTATTGAAATTATATTTTTATATTTTATTTTATTGACTTCTAACTAAAAGGGTCCTTGAAATGGTTTTCATCAACTTGTCTATTTAGTTTTTCCAATGACATAATAAACTGGTGTGTGATGCATTATGGCAATATTTCTCATATTATTATGCAAAACAGAAACAAATGCGCATAATAATTAGAAAAACTTACAATTTAATATGACATGTGGTTAATATAATATAATATAACTTACTTTATTTGGAGTTTCAGTAACTAATTAAGTATATAAATATGAACCGCATTAGCAGTTTTTCGGCATTCGTAGTTTAGAAAAAAAAAAAAACGATAATATTACTTGATAAAAAAACCTTCAGTAATTTTTAAGCATATGTTTAACCGACATATTTTGCAATAATGTTTCTGTCTCTGTCTATCTAACGGGGTATATGTATAAAATCATAATGTATAGGATGAACTAAATAAGTATATAACTATTACCTAATTTAAAAAGAATAATATTTTTGAGACAATATAGCATAACCCTTAATTTTTTTTTTTGTAAAATATCGCCTGGCAAAAGAGTTACATATATATTTTTTATTATACTGCAACTTTCTTGAAAAACGATATATTATTGCAAAACAGATATGAAATTATCTCGAAAATATGTTTCTCTTTAAATTTTTTAATCTACATTAATTCTCAAAGTTCAATCTTAATTTACATTTTAATTTTTTGTTATTATTATGCTATTTACCCGTTGAATAGACAAAGGCAGCAATAACTAAAACATGATGTCCTCTCAAACATGAAATTACACGTTATAGATGAATTATATCAGCATGTTTTTCAATTATGTTAATTCTGTCTTACGGGAACACAGCAGAACTTGAATTGTGATAAAAATAATAATAATATACAATAATACCTACATCTACATTTTATTAAAGATAACCACTTTTGTTTGCAGGAAATTTCATATCAATTTCGTAAAGTATCTTTTGGCTGCAAAGAAGTGATATATATATTTATATGTACCTAGTGTAATTTCTTTGCCAGACGATATATTTTACAAAAATAAATATGAAACTCCCTTCAAAATAATGAATTATGCATCTCTTTAAGGTTGCTATCAATTATAATATGTATTTATATTTACTTTGAGATCAATCTAAACGTATTTGAGTTCTGCGTTGTTGTGATTTTGCTATAGGCACTCCCTCTAAAATAGACAGAGACAACATTATTGAAATAAATATACGGTTATAACGTGCTCTTAACCGTACGGTTTATCACGTCATTGGTAGTCGATTGTTTTGTATTGTGTTTTTTACAAAAATCTCTTAAAAAAAAAAAAAAAAAAAATTGAAAACATCAAGACGTGCGAGGATCCACACAATCCCAACATTGAGTACCTAACATTGAACGTCGCGCGCGCGTTGACACGGTGCCAAAAATCGAACGTAAACCGCGATTATCGGTCGATCTGCAGACGGGCGGCGGCGTAGACCTCCAAAGATGAAGACGGCCGACGAACCGCGAGATCCGGCGAGATAAGTATATTTTTGGTATTTACGTTTAGCAGTCGGACCTGAACGGATTTTATAATTACACAATATAATTATATTATTAATCATACTTACACACGCGTATATGGCTGGGCATTAACGATACGTATATATATAAGATAAAAGTTGATTTCAAACAATCAAATTGATTATTTAACTCAAAAATAGATTTATCATGACAGAAACAATAATTTATTAAATTTAATTATCTTGTTATAAAATAATAACCTACGATAAAAACGTTTAGGCCGTCGAGGTATGTGTTAAATAGAATCAAATCAGCTTATATTTTTTGTACATGATTTTTACACGTATAGAAATTACTTAAATGGCTGTTTAAAGAACTATTTAATCGTTGACGGCTCATTTTTCTTGAAAACTAATGTATTTACAAGAAATTTAGTTATACAATTTTTAATGTACAATATAATTTTCTATAAAAGAAATTCTGTATATTTTTATGCTTATTGCAATATTCTAAGAATTAAATTAAAAATAATTAAAAAACTACCCTTTATGACAACATTCAACCCTTTTAGGGTACGTGAAGGGGGTTAGTTATCATGTCCAAATTTCATCCAGATTACTTTCTTACAACACTTAACAAAAAGGGTAGGGGGGTGCGACATCAATAATATATAAATTATTTTTCTTCTATAACTAGGGACCACCCTAATAAGTATATATAGTAACTTATCAATCTATAAATTATTTATCAGACGTCATTTTATAAAAATGATATGAAATTCCTTCCAAAATTCTTTAAATTTGCTAATTTTTGTCTAAGTTAACCTTTGCGCACAATTTAAGTTCCTCTACGTTATTGTGTTTTTGCTATACTCCCACGACATTTAAAAGAGTTAATTTAATTTAATTGTTTATATAACGTGGTTTTTTATGAATTTAAGTTAAATAACATTATTTAATTTATGGATACCTACTTAAAAAATATAATAACAATTGATGGTAAGACAATATTTGATATTTATTAAATTAAATTATATAGATTTAAAAATTAATATATTTTTTTTTTAACCAATTAAGTGAGGTCACATTTATTTTTAATTAAACTTTAAAATTTCTAGAATAACATAATTTAGAAAGTTATAAAATTTAGTTAAACCATTTAGCTTTTTTTGTAGAAAAAATTCAATGTTATCAATAATATTTGTAAACCAGAGATAAACTAAATATCATTTACTGTATTTTAGCAGGTATATACAATATTATGGCTTCGAGCCAGTCATTGACAGCAGAGCGCGTTCAAAACTAGAAATTAGAAATTCAGACTTATCAAATAAAATTGCAATTTAACTATACACAATAGTACTTCTTATATTGCAATAATTGCATTTTGGTTTCGGGAATCCATTTATCCACGTTTTATATTCTGTAATAATTGATAATATTATTAAATTTGAGTTGTTTGAAACTATATCAATTTTTTAATTACAATTACACTTCAATGATAATTTTTATTTGGTCATTTGTCAACATATTTAGTACCTATTAACTTTTCAAAAACTCTTTTCATACCTTACTATATTCATTACTTAATTTTGTTGAATCTTTTAAGTAATCGTCAATCTCTTTGATTGAACAAGAACAATGGTTAATGATGACACCTGTTCGTGGTGTTAAAGGTTTCAGAGAACACTGGTCATCTCTCCAATAGAATTTTGACCTTCTTCGTAACATTTTAACCGGTCAAATGTCACACGATGACCTTTAGCATTACCTTCTAAATCTAACTAAATCGACTTAAATATCTTACTTTCGTTTTTACCAGTTTTGTAACAAAATGTAATAACTGCATGTATTGTCTCTTAATATTAAACTGAATTTTCTTATTTTTAATTTTCTTAACTTAATATTCATAAAATTGCGTTTATATAGTAATGTTTAGTCGTTTATTTTGTTATCCAATTTGACTTTTGACTTTAACTGTAATTTGTTCAATGTGTTAAACAATATCATATCATGATTTTATGACATTTTCATTTTGAAATCAGTCAAAAGGCTTTAACAACACCTAAATAGTAATATAATTATTATGTCAATATGTGCCAATGAAAATATATGAAAAGAAATTCCAAAGAGATCGCCGGTTATGCGTAATATATGCGTACATCGTCTGAATGTAGTTTGGAATATAAATTAATAAAACATAACGAATTCACGATATTTTAAACTTTTGAAAAAACATTAAATTAATTGTTTTATTCAATTATTTTTACACGAATTTAACATTTTATGTTTACCTGCGTTTTCAACCGGTTTGAAATGAATAAGATTTTGATTGCACATTTTCAAATCAGATTATACTTATTTCTAAATATAAATTAATTTTGATAATAATATATCAATTTAAAAATATTTTTATTGATGTAACTTACAAGCATTGTTTTTTTCTAAAATCTCATTTTATAAGACTATCCAGTAGTCGGACTATTAAGAAGCGAATTTCTACACAAAATAAATTACGACACTATATGAGCCCAGTTTGTGATTTCCAACGATTCAACAAATAATAATTTATCACGACGGAACGGCGTTAATGATATTATAATTCTTAAAATTATTTTTATTGTAATTTGCCTAAAAAAATAATATAATATAGTTTAAAAAAAAATCTTATAGCGGTGAAAATGTCTTCTAACAATGAATAATTCTATTTAGTTCTCTATTTCACGTAACTATCACGAAATTATGTTCAAATTTATTGGACCGCGACTTATTTATCGTACACGCATGTGGGCGGTAGTGACGATCGAAGGAATTCGCCGTCGAACAACTAAATACAATGCGGATTCGACACCGATTGTTTTTAGGTATTACGTGTTTGTAATGGAGTGATATAATGAATAATGAATACTATATATTAACCGATTTCACAATAAAGTAGTTGTAAACATATTATCATATCATCAAAACTATGTAATTGAGATAATGTGTTATATTAGTTTTTCATTTCAAAATATTATGAAATACCAAACGATCTACAAAAGTAATAATTAAAGGTGTATTAATAATAATAATAATAATAATAATAATAATATTATTATCTTTTATATTATTAAAAGATGGTAAAGATTTACAAAACAAATTGTACAATAGGTATTGAACAACGGGAAACAGAGTGGTTGTAATAATGTCATTATCAATTTATAGTTTTTAACTGTTATTAATAATATTATAGAACTGTTTCTCTTTCTAGGCTGGCTGAAGGACAATTAGTGATTTATCGTGGACGGTTTGAATTTAGATGTAGTTTGCAATAGAAATGTTGCTATTTAGCTTGACGGAAAGAATTTTTAGAGTTGGAAGACTCTCGGGTCCTTGTAAAGATTGCAATATTGTATCTTCGAACTAAGGTCAGAAGTAACAATAACACGAAACAGTAAAGAACAATTTATTGTAAGCCACATACACGTGAGTCTTGAAAATCATTTTCATATTAGAAATTTCTATTTTTAATAGACATTTTAAAACGAAGAAGATGAAGGTCTTGTGTTTAGTTATTTTCTCTTATCCGTAAGGTGATGATTCTAAGTAAATCGTCTGTCAAAGATCAAACTAATGCATTTAACATATAGAAGAAGATGGAACCCGATTATTCTAAATGTAAATTAGTAGACAATCTCCCAGTTAATTATTCAATAACATATATTATGATTTATTTACGCGTAGAAAATTATATGTTATTCGAGACTCTAAATTAAAAATAATATTACAAATATCAAATATAATTTCTAATTAAATTTTAAAATTAAGTATTTGCATTTATAAACTAATCATAATAAAATTAATTCGTATTGCCTAATTGCGGTGATAAAATAGCAAGTAGGTACTTATATTTATAAAAACATATAAGTACCTACTGAAAAATATGTATAGAAATTAAAAATATAAAATAATACTTATATGCACGTTTAAAAATCAAAGCAATCAAGTTTTAGTGAATACAAATTATAACTGTTTAAATTAGTCATTATATTTGATCGTGAGTATTCAAATAAACTTGTTTTCTTTTTAAACCTTTTTATGGAAATATACCAATTAAATGCATTATACATACACGGCGATATTTCCGCACGGATTGTACCATTTCATAACCGACCTAATGTACCTATTTGTATTTGATTTCATTATTAACATAATATGTACGTACATTTATTATAATGTGGTCATTATTATTATGGTGTTTAATATGGTATAACCTAAATAAAATGTAACTTCGTGTTTATATAGATGTATAAAAAAATAGATTTTTAATAAACATATACGCGCCAGTCGTATCTTTGAGTAATAATTATAATATAATATTATTCAAATTAACGAGATGAAAAGAACGCTAATTAACGGTTAAAAATATCGATTGGCTGATGAAAAAAACAAACTAATGTTTTTTTTTTTCATTATTAAATAAAATATAAATATTGTTTGTTGGCACAGTAAAAATCTGGTCTCTGGTTTACATTGTACATAATTTACTAATAATCGACCGAACGTTATCTACAATATTATAATAATATGGTATATGTTAAATATTATTATGTTTTACAAGAGTGTTTTTGACATATTGTATTCCGTTTATACACTATCGAATAATAATAATAAATTGTATTATTTACTATCTGTAGATAATAATTATTAGTTGTTACGATACACTCGATTCCGAATGACAGGAAAATACGATTACCGACGATGTGTGAATTTTTTATTTGATTATAATTATAATATCTGTTTCGGATTCATCATCCATCGGAAACGTCAAATGTGCAACATATGGTTTTAGGTTTTCGGAATATTTTAATATACAATGGATAATATTATTATAAAGTATACATCATGTAATGTTTTATAATATTATATTGTAATTTAAACTAATTAATCAATATCATTCAACATATTTCCCCGTACAATATAAAACATTAATTAAATCTATACGTATTCACAATAAAATGCAGTTAAACAATGTGACACTTTATCAAAACAGTGTTCTATGGTTTATAATTTAAAAAAAACCGTTATTTTTTAGTTATAATATTGCTAAATAATATAATGTAATTTAATTTTGAACTTGAATGTATTAGTTTAATAAAAATTTAATTAAAATCGATGTAGAGTGTTGTTATAATGTTTATATTTTTTAGAAACTCCCTGTATAGCGTAGGCCCGATAATAAAATACGCATTAAAAAGTTTTACTACACATACATGAGTGAGATAATGTGAGAAACGAGTTCGCCAAACCGCCTCATAGCATAACATAATATTAATATATTTGTTACGACGTTAAATATTCATTTAGATTAAAATAAGCATTATTATGTTACTTATACGATACGATACGATACTTGTTGAACAAAATGTAAGATTTAATAATAATTAACTGTTAAATTATGCAAATACGATACGGCACATTCTTTGACGTAGCTAACGATTATGAAAAAATGCCCGTAGCTAATAATGTATATAAATATAATAAAACAATATCAGAAAATCTCTTTAAGATATACTAAAATATTAATATATCAATGTATTTAAATGTTTAATAATTTAGTTATATTTTTGGCTTAGTTTAGAAATAAATTCTAGTTAATTTCTATATGATTTTCAAAACGGTTATTGAATTGTTAAATACGATGACATTATCACGTCTAAAATTTTATAATTATATTATATGCTTATTTTGAAATATCCATGAAATCGATTTTATATTAGGTATTTAGTGATATTATTTCGCAATTTCTGTAAAAAATAAAATACAGAATAGGTAAATTTTTTGAAACTCATCCGACTCAACGTCAAACACCATATTATCGTTTCAAGCGCATCGAAAACCTTCGAAAACTTTTGGGCTGCTAGTGCAAACTCCTTATCGTTATCAATGAAAAAGATTAAAATTCAGTTCGACTACTATCAATATTATACAATAACACATTTATAATATTATCTTGAATTGTAATATATTTTATAAAAACGTACATTTATTTATATATTTTTATCGTAAGCACTTTCGCGTATATATTCATATTGTTTTTATATTTAACATATCATTATAATTGTTTTTTTATATACAGAGTGATGATATAATAATTTATCGTTATTCAATTGGCGGAATTTACGCATACTTTCATCATTTTGGTAGCATGGGATTCTAATAACTCGGCTATTGTTCGAGAAATGATAGTTGTTCAACTTTAATGCAAATTTTTCGCAAAACGTTAAAACTATTTTCTATCATAAATTTAAAATACCTTTGTTTAGTTAGACGGTGAATCAAGGACCAATCTGCATTTAGATTAATTTTTTAAATTTCATACATTATTATTACTTTTTTATATACTGTATTATTGTAATCCATCGAAATATATAAATACAATATCAAATAATACGTTTTATCTTAATAGATAATATTATATCTTAATCATAATATGATTGAATGACATTTTTACATGATTTTATAATTTATACAAATTACTTGATCGAAACAATGAAGACTGTCACTATAGCGAAAAAACTATTTTATCCCTAAAATGTCTTTAAGTACCCAGCAGTGGTTCGAGTGTCACAATATATTAAAAATTTTTACGGTATTTAATCAAAACGAATTGGCTATAATGTGTGACATAATCAGCGTTTGAATTGAGTAGGGTAACGCGTGAAAGGACGGAGTACCTATTCTTTTTTAAAATTATTTTAGCCCTTCTAGTTTTAGTAGTTTCACTTATGTCTCATAGTCCCCCTTTTTTATTTTTCAAATTTAAGCACTGGACATAATATATATATATATATATATAAATTATAGTTATACTAATCTCATATAATGAATATCAACAGAAAATATTAAGATTCAGTACAAGTCTGAACTCGATTCGACTCGGAGATTTTTTAGCGGGATTTACTGTTTTTCTCCAAGTTTCATCTCGAGTACCCCGGGTACATATTATATACAGGTAACGCAGTTTTTTTTAAACCGCGGTTACCCGAGCGTGTACGTAATAATAATAATAATAATATACTGCACGCGCGCGTATAATATCTTGGAAAAAAAGGGCGACGAAGATCGTCCGCGGCGCATGAGGGGTCGTGCAGAGTATAAAAACACTTTTCTCCTCCCACACCGTCATCGTCGTCGTTAATCCTATCTCCGATTATAATTATAACCCGCACAGAATATATTATATAGGTATACATAAACGTATATTTCTTAAAAATTAAATCGATATCGGCTCGTACTGCCGCGGTTATTATAATATTATCATAACTGTTATTAAATAGAAATGTAAAAAAAAAAAAAAAACGCGATTTAACGATTATGATTATATATTTTATTATTATAATTATTAACGTTTTGATAATAATAATAATATATTCTCCGCGTTCGATACCTACTCTATCTATCTATCTATCTCTCTCTCTTTCTCTCGCTCAAAGCTGCTCGCACTCTACAAAATATCACCTACCTGTTGCTGTACCTATATATATATTCCCGCGCGTTGTCCTGTTGTTATCGATTTTTTATTTTATTTTATTTTAATATATCGATTTCCCACGACACCGAAGCAGAACGGCTATATATATATTTAACTCAGCCCTTTGGGTCGGCAGAAAAATAAATTCAATATTATAATAATATGCCGCGGATTAAGTACGATCGCCGACACGCGATCTACTAATATTTTCCACCGTTCGCGATGATTATTTTCGTCCGGATAAACTACTCGTATTTATATATATCTATAATACAACGATGGGGAAAAACGCGTAGGTTTAAGAAACGATGTATTGTGCACCTTATAATATGATATACAGGACGTTCTAAATGTGTGAGAAATCGCGTTTTTTATGCGGATATGGAAATCACGATACGAAATCGTCATTTCGACACGAATATCAAACGCGTCGTCCTCTGCAATAACGATAATAATATAACATAATCGCCAAATCGAAATTGTAAAAATATTGAAAAAAACTAAATCATCTTCTACCTATAGTCTTACACTCTCAACACTTATGTAGTCCTTCACTTCCATAGATCACGACCTCTTACCACCCGACGGGTTCGAACCGCAACTTGTCTTCATATAATCGCTCTCTTTTTCTATTCCGTCTACTATTCGTTCATTCTCTTCCACCATCTCCTACATCCTTACATTCTACGTTCATTTCCATTACGACTCTCACACAGCATCTGTTGAATCATCTCTACCTTTTAAACGTATAAAAAACCAAATAATACAATTTTTTTTTTATCATGACACGTGACGCTTTTCGAACACCCTGTATGCGACTCGTCGTGGTCGTGTTCGTGGTCGTCGTCGTCGTTGTCGCCGCCGTGTTCCGCGCGGCGAATAATATAAAAAAAGTAAAAATAAAAAACCGGTCGCATTTTACACATTATATTTATATAATAATATCGTATATACAGTAAACTTCTAATTTTTTTCGCGTCCGTCCGAACGTAAAAGATCGTAAATTGTCGACCTCGTATTTTTTTATTCATTTTTATTTTTATTTTTTTAATGATCACAAACACATATACTTACGGGTATACGCATGTCCGTTTTCGCCACAACGCACGCGCAATTTTTTATAATATTTTAAAAATGGTCCTGTGTGGACTTTTCCCCTTCCCACAATAATATTAACCGTTTTTTTTTTTATTATCCATTCCATTTAAATATAAAGCTACATTTTCAGACCAACATGGAATTAAAAAGAGTATAAAAAAAATCTGTTCGGAAAAATGTACCGTATAGATTATAAGGTATTAAAAAATATATCTTCCGCCGTTACCATGATGGTATATTATGTATACCAATGTGGCAATGTCCAATATAGGAAGTAACTACTATTCGTACGGGCATAAGAATGGCCGTAGAAAATATTATGTTCTGAAAGAGAAAAAATATAATTATATTGTTGTTGAATACGAAGAAAAACGTGTTTCAATGTACTGCATCACAAGAAAACTTCTATGATAAAATTAGTTGATACCAACGGGTAAATGGAAATCGTTAAAAGTATTTATATAATATCTACATAAATAGATAAGGCGATCAGAATTTTATAATATTGCAGTTAATATGAAAAGTGCATTTTTTTTAGTTGCTAGCCGCACTACTTTTTTTTTGTAATAAATTTTGTTCTTAATAAGATATTGTAATTGTCATAGAATAAAAAATAAATAGTATCCATGATTGATGGCAAGTCTTACTTACTTATAACAAATTTAATTTTTGTTTTTTTTTTTAAAAATTATAATATTTTATTTTTATAAGTTTAAAATAAAATTTTCTGTTAGACGGTGATTTTATTTGTTTCTTTGGAAAAATATAGAGTACCTATTTCAAAAAATGAGCTAAATATAAGTACCAACAAAATTATCTAAGTACTAAAAGCATACCCTTTTTGCGATTTGTGGTAATCGGACTATTTTTTTTGTTCGAGTAAATGTCTACAGACATAAAAAAAAAAAAAAATGTAGCTCTGCTCAGAATTAAAAATTAAGTTAGTCATACTATTTTTATGATGAGAATGAATCATTTATCTATAAAATATGTTTGTATTAAAAAAATGTATGACTTTTACTTAAAAAGCCTAGATAAATTGATAGAATATAGGTCTATCTACCCATACATATATATTATAGACCTCTACTTTTACATATAGTGTACCATACATATTGTGCAAATTATTTGTAAAAATGTTCCGGACCTTAGTTATAATGTATTATACAACAAAACATTACATAGGAATAATCCATTAAAATCGTTAAACCGATTATGTTTTAATTTATATTTGGCATATTATGAAAATGAGAAACTTGCATTCTACATAAATTGTAAAACAATAATGTTATCATTTTTGTTCTTAAATACGACAAAAAAAAAAAAAATCATTCAGTATTTATCCCGGGAGTTTTGAACTCGGAATAAAAGTTTGCGTCTAATATTATTTCTCGCGTAACGGTCATTTGAACTTTACTACTTAATAAATCTGTCTGTTTAATGCTTAAAAATCCATAGCGAACGAGCTGGAAATTATTGAGCGGATATAATGTTGTGAGTATATAATAATATAGGGACGGAGATTTTAATCGAAACTTCGTAACGACACTAAATCTCGTAGTATAATACCTATATTGTATATACAGGGTGATTAGAACACGAAAAGATAACAATTTTCTTTCTCAACGTTATATCTGTCCATTATTCGCGTAACGCGATCGTCCTGTATACCCGCGCATAACATTGTTGGTGATTTAAATCGGTGCAGTCGAACGAGATATAAATTTATTCGACGAAACCGAAAGGAACTATAATTATAGCGCGGACTCGTCGAATTTTACGAGATTTTCGCGCTCGACCATAATATTACATAATGTGGCTGCAGTGACGTATTAACGCTTATAGGTTTTATAGGCCTCGGACGGAAAATTTTAAAGGGCGGCAAAAAAGACATTGTCATTTATATTATTAACTTCAAGTGAAATTATAACATTTCAAATGAATAAAAATTACAGACGCGTATGCTTCGTCTGAAAGAAGAATTGTTGCCATAAATAAAAAGCAGGAAGGTCTATTCATCCTTCGTCCCTTCGGTTCTCGGAGAAATCAGTAGTTTATTAGAATTGAGATTTGAATACAATGATATTGCATTCGAAAATACGATTCTGAGCGAAACTCAATGTAAATATATAATACAATATTTAATATTGATAAACTGTTCCAAAATTTCACCATCTGTGTAAAATACCTATGTAAAAATATTCAAAAAAATGTACAAGTCCCTACGATCAAAATTGTATTAGTTATCATGAAAAATCGAATACCAGTTTCGTCGAAATTACGATTTTCGTGAATTTAGCCGTTTTTTGGTTAATTTTTGGTAATTTATCTTCTCCCGAAGGATAAACTTTTAAAAAATTCGAGAAATGAGCTAAATAAAGTACTAAAGAGATGCAATTTACTACTAAAATCATATTTTATTCATGGTTATTGGACCATAATTTCTACCTGAAATTGTCCTTTCAGACATAAAAAAAACATCATTGTAAAACCAATATAATTCGTTTTGCTTAGAATCTAAAATGTATCAAAAATTAAATGTTGATTATATTAAATTTATAAAGAACGTAAGTAACTAATGACTAAAATAAGGTGTCTCGGAACTTTGCAAGTTGGAATTTTCATTAGCTTAAAATGCATATGTTATAATATAGGCGGCATAATTATTATCATAGGATACGAGAAAACGTTAATCCCGGTCCTGTGTAGCTGGTTAGGCTAATTCGTTGACGAGTATACACCGTGAATGCCACTTAGTTATTCGCCCTTTCACACCACGAACGGATTCTGCATTCACCCTGTATAACGACACGCGAAAGTGTCGCCGGACATCGCCGGACGGTCGGGTCAATAATACGCGCGACGTAATAATTTATAGTAATGCGACTAATATAATATTGTATAAGTATGTATAATGTGCAATACAAATCGGCGTCGGCGGAGAGGAAAAATCGATTTTCCGGCCGATCGGGTCCGCGTATACCGTACAAGCACTTGCATATATTATACAGGGTGATCGCACGCATCGTTTTGCGAAAACAACGTCGAACGCGATACGAAATATGCCGATCGCCCTGTACGGCGTACCCTAACATAGTACTACTATACATGTACTGCGACGTACGCTATCGGCTTTTCCGGTATATCTATCTTATGCGTATCTACAATTAATATACGTTTCGTGATGCGCTCTGTAGCTATATATAGCGAGAGATCTAAGTGAGAGCTATACGGCCGAGAAACGAGAATAAAGAACAAATCCGGGATTTGACGCGGTCCGGCGGACGCGCGATGTATATCGTTTGGAATATTTTTACATCGTCTATGCGCGAACACAGGGTGTTCGACACGTTGTGCAAAAGCCATTTCTATACAGTAAAATATGCTGTTTTCGAATTTCCGTGATTCCCGCACAATTGCGCCGGCGTATAATATCTATACGGTCGTTTTACAAATATTTTACCTATTTCGTATATGTTCGATTGTAAACAATACACCGTTTTGAAAAATCGATGTCGCGCAACACTTTGATCACCCTGTATGATACACAGTGCATAACGCGGCGGTCCATTATCTCTCACTCGCACTCTATCTCTCACGAATCGGACGGAGGATTTCGCGAAAACATTTTCCGAATCCGATCGGACGATTTATATTTTTCTTTCACGCCGTCGCGTATCCGTTATATATATATATACGCGTCCGCGGAAACGCCCTTCGCCAAATGACCATTATGTTATATAAAACATATAATATACGTATTAGACACGATAATATAAAATAATATTATCTGCGTCGATTTGTTCAAGTCAAAAGGGATAAACCTTTTGACGTGACAATATAATATAATACAGTCAAACAGTTAACAGACTGAAGTGAAAAAGATAAAAATGATATTATACAGATATTTTTGTGATGGCAATATAAATATTTATTATATTTTGTTTCAAGTGAAATTTTTATGCGTTTTTCAATAATTCCGAAGAAATATTGAAACATGTTTAATATTTTTTAAATGTTTATTAAACGGCACCGCCTAAATGGTTAGGTTACGACGAATACGATTATAATTATAATATACACAATATGTGTGTGGATTTATATTTTAACGTAAAACAGAAAAAAATGTACTCTTATTTTTATTTAAATACAGGTAAAAATATCGGCATAATAAAAACATGAATTGTACAAATGATTTAAGAAACATAAAAAAATATTATATTTAAAACCATTAATAATTTTTTTGTAATTAAATGTCGACTAATGGCGCGATAGCTGCCTTAGTTGTGCATAAAAACAAAAAAATATATAATATGTGATTTGCTGATCTAATAAAAATTTGCCGTTCTTACAAAAATTGCAGCTAGGGAAAATACGGGACCGTCGTTCCTTTAAATTCAGCTCTGGTTATTCGAATTCAAATTCAAATAATTATAATATCTGCAATCAGTGGCGCAGGAACTATTTTTTTTGTGCCCCCCCAGGGGGCAAAAATTTAAGGAAAATCATGAAATATAGTATATTAAAATAAAGTACAAATATTTATTGATTTTTGTAAAATAGGTTAAGCTACTTTTTTGTAGATTAAACTAATAGTCATATTTACCTAATTTAATTTTAAATATAAAATTAAAAACAATTTTAATGTTTTACATTTTTTAATTTTATTTGTTATACAACTTTTCAAAATTTATTTTATTGCATATTATATTGTATAAATATTAAAAATAATAAAAATGTAATTTAAATATAAACTATAACTCTAAAATGTTTAAGTATTAAGTGTATAACTATGATGACAAATTTTCAGGGGGGCAAAATTATAATATGCTCCTTGATATATTTAACGGGGGTCGAATACTCCCTCTGCCCCCAGCACCACTGCCTGAAATCATTATAATATCAATATACGCGTCGCGAAGATTAAAAGCTAAAAACCATTATTTTTTGTTTTTATTCTTTACAAATTATAATTATATCTGACCACATAAATGTAAACTGGTCAATAAATATTTTATTGTAGTTATGAGTTGAACATTAAACGAAAATTGTAATTTTTTTTTTTCGCAATTCGGCTTACAACAATATGCCGATGTCATATAGTAATATATTATTATCATTATCTCATCTCGTGAATCGCGTGACGTTTTATCATAAAAATATTTATAATTATTATTCTTATAGGTAACGTATAACGTATAATGTGAAAAACAATATATTTTATCCGAATTCGTATACACTGTTCCGTATATAATATTATGTTATATTTTGTTACACATAATATATAGGTATGATATGACATAATATTATGTAGGCACATGATCCGGTCGAACGATTTCCAATCGCGCGGAACGAAAATAACATGAAGTAAAAAAAACAACATAAACGGAGAGTCTGTATATTTCTAATAATAATACGAGGCGGAGAAAATAATAATAATAAAAAAATAAATAAAAAAAACTGTTGTCGACGCACTACGCGTGACTATAGAGATTAATATTTATCGTGTTGAATAATGAGTGTGTATGGGTTACGACCAAAGGAAACTAAAAGTAACGTTGGATAGGGTGGTTTTGTTTTTCTTCGCGCACAATAGAGACACTCATCTCTTCACATGGTGTGTTTTACACATCACTTGTATACAGAACGATCGAAATCCCGTGTGAGAAAACTGATGGCGACTGCGTACGTTTTCGGTGTTGTCATCTCCATTACAGTTGTAACGTGAAATTCTAATCACCCTGTATACAACAGGACGACGACGTGTCTCGTCCGCGCGGTTAATTAATTATTTTTTTTCATTTTTTGCACAACATCGTGTACGAATTTTCTTTGTATAGTCGAGTGAAATTCAAAACATTTAGAAAACACAACTAATACGGCCGCATTATATTCGTCTGTCGATATTTACTCGATATTTCTACAAAAATTGTACTAATAAACATCGAACATTTCTCACTTCGAGTAAGACCAAAGAAATATACCAAATATTATGCGCTCGAAACAAAATAAATCTGATACTTGTACAATAATTTTCGGTATAAATAGTGATCGTCGCGTAGTGATAACATCGCGAAACACTCTGTACATATCGTATCGATATTATTATTATTATTGTAATATGATAGTTCCCAAATTACGGTACGCTTTATTTGTTGTTCATACATCGTCACTCCAGTTAGAAAACAACTACACCATTTGAAAAGTATACCTATCTCAGATAGGCTATCTGAGAATTAAAATCAAATCCTAAAATCGATGGATAAATCTATAACATGATATTTTTGAAACAGAAATATATTAAGATTAGAATGCGTTCTCGGTTGAATTTTTATCTGTAAACTTAATAATAATAATTGTCAACATGATTTCGAGTGTTTCGTTTCATGTTCAAATAAAACCATGACTCGAGTCTGTAATAAATGAATGTTAAATTTTGTAGTTTTGCAGTATGAGTAAAATAAAAATGAGAACCATATCTGTACATCCTCCGTGAAATTCGCATCCCACATCCCTTTATGCGAAGTCCTAAAAACTGTTATACGGCGCCATCTGGTTTATCCGTTCGTCGTCTGTCATTACACCGTTTGTACCGTGGTGGTTATGTCTATTCGCAGGACGATTTTACTGTCCGCGAATGTGAAGTGTTTGAACGACCGTTGAGTGAAATTATTTTACTGGAATATTTATAATAATAAAATGTTAAAAACAAAACAAAATTCATATTTTTTAATAACATAACACAGCTGTTGTAATGTGAAAAATTGTTCATTTTTTGCAAAAGTTTCTTGATTAAATACGAAACGACGTTGCTTTTTATAATCTTCTTCTTATTCTAGGCTCTTTTGTTGCTTAAAAACGATAAATTTCGATTGAAAACAATACAATGATTTAAATTATTAATACCCTAAATATCTATACAGCATAATGTACGTTGTTAGGCCACGATTAACCATATCAGGATCAGATATCAATTTATTGGTAACTATGATGGTACCTGCTTATTCTTCATCATACACTCGTTGAATAGGTACAGACACGGGGGTCTTAGATGTGGTAGAAACAGTCATACATGTCATTCATCTACTTGTAACGAGACCACTTTGACTTCCGAAATCGATACGGTACCAGTGATGACACCAGTGTAGGACTAGGGTGAACGACCCTATATAGTTGGGAGGTAAGTCTAAGAAAAATATATTACATCGATTATTCGTCGGCTTAATAATTAAAATAAAATGTCTAATATCTGTACTAAAAAAAATAACTAAATCTTACTGTCATTATTTTTGGATTTATGATTATTAAGATTCCTATTATGATATTATGCCAATCGCAAAATCTAGAAACATTTAAAAACATTGATATAATATATCAGTAACATTACAACATTTAGAGTTTTGCATTTTTGAAGCAGTTATTAGGTAAAATGAAAAAATTTCCGTTCAACTGTATTGTAAAAAATTTAATTTATAGGTACCTATTGCAGGTTAGCAAAATATTTACTAAACTAAATACAAATAAAGTATATTATGGACATCCAAAACGTAAATAAGGTTAAAGAGTTTTAAATAAAACCATTTTAAGAAATTTAAAACTCATTTTAATTGAAACTACACTGGGCTTAGAACCATTATTTAAACGGTGCGGTGAATGGATTTCAATTTAACTTTTTATTTAAAATATAAAATACTTGACATATATTATTTGTAATATAATTAATAATAAATTAGAAATAAAATTACTATTTGTTATCTTTTTTCTTTTATGAATAATTTAATTAAATACTCTTAAAATTGCTATGAATAATCTGGGTTCCGTCTGTTAGAAATTAAATTATATTAGATTATTATGATAAAAGAAAAAAATATTCAATTTTACTTGTTCAAGTACTTCCGTTTTTATGTACGATACACGGTTGATGACTAGTATCAACGGTAATCTCCTTCTTGGCAAATAATTTTATCTTATTATTAAAATCATGTTCACTATGCGGAATTTTGTAATAATTTTGCTGCTTCCAATTTTTAATTTCTAAAATCATGTTTTCTATTTTTATTTTCCATTATTATGTTTGGGAAATTATCATCATAATGTTTTTAAATGCTATCTAAATCTTGAAATTGACATTAAAATATCAAAACGGATAATATTGTATAGGTAGTTTTAAATTCTAAAACAAATATAATAAATAGTTAATTTTTTAGTAGTTATAGATAAAAGATATTTGTTTTGAATTATTTATAAATTATAAGATTACGATTAACCGATATAATAATAAATTAATAATACAAATAATTAAATTTATAAATTATATATATTTAATAAAGGTTAAACAAATTATATTACACTATTTTCTTTATTTTAAACTAATCTATTTTAGCATTACTTAAATAAAAAAATTGTTTTATTAGTATACGGCGTCTATTTCAGACATGTACACAAAAAATACGTCTTAAATTATTTTTCAACAATATAATATACGATTAACAAATGAATTAAAATGTTTGTTTTTGTATTATACAATATACTTATTCTCGAATTTTTCAACTAAACTACGGCACTAATTTTGTATAATATTTTTTATGCATTATTTCATATTTGTGTTATTTAGGCCACACAATATTCATGATTATTTTATGAAATTTTAAGAAATATATTATGGTTATTCAAAAGAATGTCAATGATATTGCGATTTTATAACATTATATGTAAAATAAAATCGGTCAGAAAAACGTATTTCGATTAGAATATTACATTGAACTGAAATAACGATCGAATCGAATTCATTGCTGTTGTCAGGTTTTGTCTACCGTTGAAAACATAACATAATAGTTTTGTATGTTTACAATTTACGTTGAAACCGTTGTCCCAATAACGTTAATAATAATAATAATAATAATAATAATAATAATAATATTATAATATTGTCTCTGATCTCGGTCGTCATCGTCCGCAGAAGTCCAAACAAATTTTTTTCGTTTCATTTATCGATTCGTCAATCTCGGTCGGAGATAATCGACAATCGTCGTACACGCGTAAAAATCTGTCCGTCTATATAATAATAATAATAATAATAATAATATTACCGGTATCGTGGTGGTTACTGGTTTAGGTTGGGTATAATTTAAATACCTGCATAAACCATATACGTATATATTACACACACATTATATATAATAATAATAATAATATATAGGAGGTACCATTTTACACGTTCGATCGATATTATATGAATTCTATATATATTATGTATATAGCTCGCGCGAACGGTTTCATTTAAATTTCAACAAACTGGTATTTATTTTTTATTATTTTTTTTATTTTTTATTATATTTCTCATTTTGTTTTTTATACGTGTTTGCATTTGTTTTACATCCATATACGCTTTTTGTAGTGTAATATTTTGTGTGCGTCCGTCTGTGCGGCAGTCACACGCTTATTTTGTTCGTCCGACGTCTGTTCGAAATAATTATTTCGTTACACGCGTTAATGTAGAATAAAATATAATAAATTGTGTTTCGTCCGACGACCATGTTTATTGAAAACAACTAAAATGTACGCTATCGTTTTTCCCAATCATTTTTTAAAATTTATTTTTATTTTTTTTTCACCTATACATATCATTATAACCCATCGACTTTCGATCGTCGTGACGCGATGCCAACGTTCGTAACAATACTATACAATTGTTGCGCGTGGTACGCCGATAGTTTCGATAATTTCGAAATTCATAAAAATCGATACTTGCACAATATTATACTGCAATATTATTATTTTAGCATAATATAACGTTCGTTTGGAACTTTTTCATCAGAAACGTCGTCACGCGTAATATGTTTATGTACTGCTCTAATATCGTGCTAGATATAATATCTATTAAACAGCTAAACTATTTCTAGTAGTTTAGGTTAGTGTAGGTTACCAGATTACCAGATTATATTTGTAAGTGCAAATTAATAATATATAGATGAAAAATAATTTATTACCATTTCCATGATATAATATAATGATTAATTCCGTATGTTTTTTTAAGTAGACTCGAAATAGTTGTAAAGTTATTAAATTGTTTATATCTCACGTTTACTTTCTTTATAAATATTAGAAATTACTAGAAATTATTAAATAATACATTGTAATCACTCTCAATGATATTAAAATAATACTTATAAATATCGAGAAAAATATCAAAACTCGCAAACATTAGGGCTGTACAATATTATTTACTATACATTTACCTACAATTTACTATTGAGTGTGATTATTAGAATTTCATTTTCCAATTATTTTTTAACAATTTCATCCTAATCATCGAATTATTGTTATCTACTAATAATGATTATTCAAATTGTATTTTATAGTTGAACATCGTTAAATCTCGGTACATATAAATATTGTTAGTAAAGAGTAATTATTTAAAAATTAAGCAACGTGTATTGATTTATCCGAAAGACGCTTAATTTTTTTTATGAAGTCACAAAATTGTTTGAGTTTATTAAAATGGGTATTATAAAATGATTATTGGAGGTAACTATATTCACCTATTTCCATAATTTTATTATTGAAAGTTTAGAGTAAGTATATAGATTGGTTGAACAATCTAAATAAGTATAAATTCGGTTAATATTAAAATAATCAAAATAATCGGATATTCGGAAAAATTTATATCTGGTCTACTGAAGGTTTTTCGCCTTATTTATATTTTTTTTCTAACCGAAATATTCTACGTTTTTTTCTATTCGATTTTTTAACTAATAATTTTAGGTATTATTTAATAAAATTATAAGATATTATAATATACTAGATACTTTTTCGCGGATTTTCGTTTTTACTACGCGCGTTTCTTTCGCATTGTGTGCGTCCGTGAAGCTGTTTCACGGCGCGATTTCGTAGAATCCACAAAAACCCGCCGCAGTACAGATCACGTTATTTATGTGATCCGCTAAATTTTTTTATTCCTTTAAAAAATATAAATAAATGCACACGCCGCCGTCCAGTCTCCATCCGATTATTTCGTGGATGAATTTGAATATATAGGTATATTATATATTATTATACAATGCAATAATATTTATATCTATACCTTTTTTTATTATTCTTTGTTATCGATATTCATTTCCGAGTTTGGCATTTTTATTTGCTATCTGAGTATACTCTGTACGAATAAGCATACGATGGTGCAATAAAAAATATTTAAAATATATATAAGTTAAACATTTTTATACTGTACACAGTGTACACTATAATAAAATACAATCGACCCGATTCGTTTTCGACTGTCTGAAACGATATTTATCTATTATGCGTTTAAAAATTGTGGGGTGACATTCCAAAACGTATACTATTGCCATTTTATACATTTTTTTAGGAGTAGCCATTTCCTATTGTGAATTATTGGGTGGTAGATAAAATATAACTAATGTTAACAATTTACAAAAGTATATAAAATCATTTCAATGTTTCAAAAATACTTTCCTAACACTTAACACCTTTTTAAAGTGAATTAAATTAAAAAGGACAAACTTAGTATCATTTTTTTTTTTTAATGCATTATTACTATTTATTAAATATTTACAAACCACTTTTATTTAAATTTGATGAGATTGTTATAAACAATTTTTATTTGAGTCCGTATTAAAATAATATTGTATCAAATTATTTCATATTGTAGTTAATTAAAAATATTAATGACTTTGACATTGATTATAATTTCAACCTATAGAAAACTTATAAGAAAAAAAATTATAATTAAAACATGAATTTAATAAATAATATAACAAACATTCTAACAAATAAAATAAATTTATTTTAAATTTTAATTTAACATAAATTATACAAAAACATAACATTGGTAGATAGTCAAATGATAATAACCTAGGTATAGATACCTTTTTTTCTTTTTTTGAAAACATTATGAAATAAAATTATTAATTCAATATATCATATTATATTACAAATATAGTTAAATATCATAAGAAATACAGTAGGTAATTCGTAGTTGGTACCTATAACTCACTATAATATGTTCAAATATTATATAGTAGCTACCTATATGTACCTACTAATAAAATCATTTTTTTTTTTAAATTTAATTTATAAATTCAGGATAAAGATTCATATGTTAATAATAAACTATCACAAATAATAATTTTAGTAGAATAATATTCTAAATATATTATTTATATGAAACCAATAAATTTTAGATTAATATCAACGTTTTTATTCTTATACAATAAGTTGCGTAATAATAATTTAAAAATAAAAATACACACCAACACAATAATTTATATATATATGAGAATTACCTAAAAATTAAATAATAATTACGAATATGCTATTTCATTATCTATTTAATAATTATCGAGCTATGAAAATAGTTAATTTTCAAGAATATGTATGTAAAATTATTGAATTTTCATAGACATATCTAGTATATGTAATAACGTAATTTCGATTTAGTGCATTTTGTACGTTTTGCTACTATATGTCTATAATCTATATGATAGCGTGTTTACTGAAATAACATCATGAGAAATAGTACGTTTTAATCGAATCGTTATGGATATTACGTTTAGACAAATTTCATCGATGACGTTTTGAGCTAATCGGAGCAAGTAATTCCAATCAATTTATGGAAAAAGGTAAGTTTTTCTTAAATTCGAAAATTCCAATCGATTTCTTCCCATTTTATTTCTTCTTATACTTTTATAGGTATATAATTATTTTTGGTAATAGTTCGTTTTGGAATGTCATCCCACTATTTTTCAAATGTATCGGTATATCTTGTATTATGGAAGAAAATAAACACGTATTTTGTAGATTTTTTAATGCGATTAAAGGTGGCATATAATAGTTACGTACAAGTTAATTTAGTTTAAGTCGTTTTATACGACATTTATTTTTTAAATTAACAGAAATAACGTGTTAAATCGATAAATAATTAACTACCAACCTAATAAGTACATATAAACTTCTAACATTAAATTTAGTGTTTTACTCTCGTACTAAAATGTTTACGAGTTCAGAGGACGTCATAAAATCATGGGAATCGGGTCAAGGAATAAGCAAAAATATAGTTGTTACCTATATGAACTTATTTAAATGCTATATATATACGTAAATTACTGTTTAAAATGTTACGTCTTAATTTTAGACCAAAATTATATTATTTAATTACTATAAATAGATATATAAGTAATTTAAATATTTAGATGTACGAGTTCTGTATAATCAATAATATACATAATATGTATTATGTATATATACTAATATACTATATTAACCATATAACAAAAATTGATTTATTGTTATATCAAAACAGTAAATTAGAACACGGAATTGAATTCGAAAAAAGCTACTTATTGATATTGAGAATAAGTGGCGGATTCTAGGATATTTCTCACGGAGGTATATTAAATATGTGTGTACATAATAAATGTACAGGTAAACTTTATTAATATAGACATAAATAATAAATTTATATTACAAAAAAGTTTTATTTTTCCTACCAGGAAGGGAATATGACCCTATATCCCCTCTATAGATCCACCATTGATGAGAATTTAAGAATAAAAGTAAAACATAATAATATATTATTAGTAATATAATGTACCTAATGATAACAATTTAATAATATAACTATATTACTTATATGCAATTAAATATTAAATTTATAATATTTTTCATAAAAAAGTTGGATTTTTTTTTACAAAAGTATTATAAATTATAATATAAGTTTTTTCAATTATATACTTATTACATTGAATTGACTCTCACAATGGACCAAATAGTATTTTTAATAAAATATTATATAGATATTACAATATATAGGTATAATCAAACTATAATTATATTTTTTTTTTCAATTTTTTTTGAAGTTCAAATTTTTTCTGAATCAAATAATATTAAAAAAATATTCATTTTTATTATAAATTCATTATGTTTTTATTTAATTTTAATTCTATATATATATAAATTGAGTAGGTTCATTTCCGGTGTATGATTTTAACGTTTTAAGTATTTATTTGTATGCCGAAATCGTACGCGATTCATATAATATATACACAAAATAAAATACAAGCGCGATATAAAATCATAATAATAATCATTGTCGAATATTTTTTAATGTTGGAATTTGATGTTAGTTTTCAGAATAATATACAAGGTGTATCTCAAGGATGGAAGATTTTGAAACTTTTTAGTAAATATTAATGTAAAAAAGTAAAATTCTCATAATACACTCTGTATACGTGATACGTATACAACAAACATATTTTATTATATTGTGTTATCGCCTTGTACGCCTACGATTATTAACAGTGAAAATACTGTCCTATAAAATACAAATTAAAACATAATATTTCTCTCCAGCTCGGTATTTATAATAAATAATAATAATAATATAATTATGATTCAAGTGTAACCTACACAAATTTATATAAAATAAACGTTATAATAATAATCGAAGATGATTTAATTTCAAAATTGATCGTCCACTATCGCGAAGTTTTAATGGTGGTAATATATCTCGTAAGGATACGGCTTCATATTTTGAATTTTTAGGCTGTATGTTGTATAATATTATGAAAATTGTTTATTATATGATAAACAGACGAGTAACAATAATAAATGTTATTGCTATATCTTTGTTAAAAATGCACAGATGATATCTTACCAATTGTTCGAATCGATTTCAAAAAATGTATCTGTAATAATAGAAAATGTTGTTAATTTTTATTTAATACCTATATGAAATGTTATAATTTTACCGATGATTTTTTAATTAGTATTATTTTATTTATCTCATGATTAAATAATTGTTTTATCATAAATTAAATACGCTGCACATGATTTAAAGTACCTACTTAACTATAATAAAACAGTTTGAAAAAAAAAAAAAAACGTTTCATGTGAAAACTTTCAACTGTATAATATATACCGAAGAAAACCTATTCAAACTTCGAATAGAATTTATACTACCTACTAAAAATAAATATAAAAATATATTTTTATAGCCATAAAGTATAACGTTTGATACGCATTAAAAAAATTAGTTCTACCGATGCCATAATATTTTTTATACATTAAAAGTTAATGAGAAACGTGTTTATATGATATCGCGTTAAAAGTACACTTTAGGTACATAATATAATACATATTACATTATTATTATTATTATTATTACATCATAAAAGCATAGGAAAATATTATATAATTTTTAAACATGACCTACATAATGTGTTTTAACACGATGTCTAAACAGTTTCCAAATTTACCCAATTTTAGAAATAAATAATACAATTTTGAAAACAGTCTGAAAATAAAATTTCATTATAATAAACTAATAACATTTTAACGTAAAATGTAGAATTTCTGCGAGTAGGTGACGATATATATTTTATATTTTTTATTTATATTTATCTGTAGAGTATTTTTTTTGTTTATTTTTTTTTTGTTTTTTTTTGGTTAGATTAGATCTAATAAACGATTATACTTACCTATAAATTGCTAAACACAAAAATTGATTACATGATGTTTTTCGTGCAAATAATCAAATAGTCAAAAATATAATGCATTTACATAATATAAATCCGTTACCTAACAAATAATTATTATTATTATAATAGTATATATTGTGATTTTTTAGTTGGTATCAAAAAACACATTTAATTTATACTTTTAAATTTTTTCGTGTAAACATTTTTCGTACATAGTTATCACATTATAAAATTTTAAAAGTTATAATATTAATTACATCATCATGTCATATATGAAAGGGTCAGTGGATAAAGGTGTTAACTGATATTTCTGAAATTGTTCATGAACTTTACTTTTGTATCTAAATACTAAATAATTATGGAACTTTTTTGATATTTTTTTATTATACTATAATACGTTTATTTATGAAATAAAATGCATTTTGAAAAAAATATAAGTTAACACCTTTATCCACTGACCCCGTCATATATTAGGTATATATTATTAATTTTAGACATACATTCGCGAAATACGTTAATTTTATATTATTATAATAAATACTATTATAATATTAATAAATACGTATCGAATGTGAAAATGATGATAACAAATAGAAATAATGATAATATATGAATATATATAATTACATTAATATTATTCGTGATTATACTCATTAGGTTTATATAGATACAATAATATATTATGATTTAAATGTTATAAATTTTTAAATAATACTATATATCTTAATATTTCGTCAGGAAAACGCCAACCGCGACTGTGTGAAATATAATAATATAGGTATAGTTATAATGAAACCTACCCGTAATCCGTAAAAAACAAGGTACACGTTTTTTAAACACAATTTTTTATCGTTCATTTAATATTATTATTATTATTATTATTATTTTCACCTATTAAACAATTAGACACAGAACAGCACGAAAGAAATGCGCGGGGGACTCGCCTATAATATAATATTATTATAATCTTCGATGTTTTTTTACTAATTTTTTTACCCGATACGTCGAAATATTATTATATCAGAACCTGTTATTATTTATATACCTAGTTATATATATATATAAATATAATATGATGTGTGTTATTATTATGTAGACCGGTCGCATCGTCCTCTAATTGGGATATCCGTAGAGGACAAAATATAAAACTACGTATATATACAGAGTGATCGGCACACAGTTTCTGTAGGAAAATATTACGGGTCGCAATCGAACATTTTTGTTTTTCCGATCATCCTGTACAACATATATGGTTACGCGTTATCTCGTGTGTAAATATTTTTTCCTTTATAATCGCTCGTGTAATAATCCGCTGGCTACACAATGTCTGCGCCATCGACCCCAGACCGCTATAATGATAATACCCAATAATAATAATAATAATAATTTTTTATTTTAAACCGTATTATAATACCATTTAAACGACGCACGTTCGGGTAGTATCAAGTTATTTTTAAAAAAAATTTTATTCTCTTCAATAATAATAATAATAATTATTATAATAAATTATAATTGCTATGCACGCGGACATAACGACTATATATTATAATATATAGGTACCTGATAAGTATATACCTAATATACCGGTCGTCGTGTCGCGTGGTCCGAAGAACTATGCGCACGCGTTATAACGTAAAAATGTGCGTAATAAAAAAATTGTTTTTTTTTTTTTATACATTGTTTTCCGAGATTATCTATATATATATATATATATATATAGGTACGCGTATGTTATAATAACTACTCCTCCCAAAAAAAGTACTCTATTGAATTTACTATCTTATTCATTATACTGGTGGGGGCGAAGGGGAATGTGTGTGTGTATATAAGGTATATTATTTTTTTTTCTTACATCATGTTATTATTATTATTTTATATGGTACGTACCCGCGGGAAACTATATATAACACATTAACATCATATTTTTATATTTTTTCCAGTTCGATATTATATTACACGCGCATTTTCGTAATATTTAATCGATAAAATTTTATAATAGGTATATATTATATATATATAGTTATTCCAGAAACGTAAAACAAATTTTTTTTTTTTATATATAGATTTCGTAAAATATTATACTATGACGTGTGCTATATTATATTTATACTTTTTTAGTATGCACGAACACATTTTTCGGTTCAGAAACAATGGTCCGATTGCCCCGAGTGCGGTAGGTTTCCGATAGTGAACATTGCGTCTATAGGCAGTCGATATACTTTATTCAGGTCGTTTTTCGAATTTGTTATCTATAAATATTATAAAAAAAAGTCGAATGTATTTTACAACAATATTCACGACTACAGCTGCAGTTATAGCTGTAGGCACCATATTATCAATGTACTTATCACGAAAATTCCATTTTTAGAGAAACGCGTATCTTTGCTATATCGTTGCAATAATAAGCTTCGTTTTTCCATATAAGTGGAAAAGTAAGGTTTTACAATTATAATATTTTAAATGGAGAATAAGTGAAAATTCTCAATGCCGCTCCACTGGCAAAGGTTTGTATTTGTATATAATATTTTAATATATTGTTATATCTATAAAATGGTTTTTCGAAAAATATTCAACATACAACATCAAGCATAAAGAAAAAAGGGAAATCGCGAAGGAAATTGGAAAAGGCCGGATAGAAAATAATATCCGTAAATGAGAAATATACAATTTTATTAGATTCGCAGCGATAGTTGTATAACAATTCCATACCGAAAACGCTAAAAATGTGTTTATCAATACGGGTTTACTGCACTTATCGAAAATATTATTGGCAATATTTATAACGTTTATGGGCAAAAAATTGAATCACTATAATTATATTACATATCGTCTGCAGATAACGATGACGAAGGATGATGAAATAGCCGTTACCGTAGCGATAGTGTAAAGTTCATTTGCGTAAAATAGTTCATGTTAAATTAAAATTCAAACTTCAAAATTTTTTAATTATGATTTATAATTAAGAAATATTTATATCAGGTGTCCCAGATTTATTTACTCATTAGAATATCTTCACGAAAAATTGAAATTTTTGAATGCAGTTTTTTCAAATTATTATTTAGGCAATGGACTATAATATTACCTTATTGATTATTTTAAAATAGACGTCTCATAAAAAAATTAACTCTTTATTTTTCTAGTTATTTAAAATTTAAACATAACCATTTTAAAGAGTATATTTATATGATAATTTTGATGTATCGATCTCTTAATTTAATCAAGATTTAAATTTTTAGGAATTTTTATATTTATTGGAGGAATGATATTTCTGACGTTATTATTTTTAATAATTTACTATTTTATTATCATAGTACGTAGAATTTATTTTATCAATATTATCATGAACGCTCTCAGTACTTACCACAGTTTAAAATTCAAACAGTTGCTGTTGTACTGTAGATTTTCTCAGTTATCAATACTTTTTGAAAATTATTATCAATCTACAATTTGTATCACTTATCATATATTTAAAATATGAATTTTGCATTCCACGATATAATCACAGACATATATGAAATATATAATATGCTATACTTAATAACGTCAGAAATATGATTATTCCAATAATTAAAAAAAAATTCTTAAAAATCGAAATCTTTATTAAATTAAGGTATCAATATGTAAATTTTTATATAAATATACTCTATAAAAAAACTATTTTCAAATTGTACATAACTTAAAAAATAAAGAAATTATTTTTGATTTTTTTATGAGTTGTCTTTTTTTAAACAAGTAATAAAGGTAATAGTATTATAGTCCGTTGCCTTAACAATAATTTGGAAAAAATGCATTCAAAAATTTTAATTTTTGAGAAATTGTAATTAGTAAATAGATCTGGGACATTCTGTATTGAAAACATAAATTACTATTAAACTAAATAATTCAATGAATATACAATATAAACGGAATAAACATATGACAATAAACATATACAAATTAACTATCGACCCGTCAAGTATAAATAGTAAAATTAAAATAAAAACACCTAATAGATAAGAAAAATACTTTTTATTGTAATATTATGATTTTTCAATTAAGACTTAATTATTTTCATTAATTAAATACATACAATAAAAATATATATTAATTAGACAAAAAAACGTTATTAAACTAAATAAATTCAAACTATTATTGTAAAAATTTAAAACATATATTGGGTATAATATTTGGATTGTGTGTGTTAATTATTCAAATAACCGTATACATTTTAGTTTTAATTCACAATGAAACTTTATACTAATATTTATACAAGTCACTAAATAATAATATTATAATTATTTCGATTATTACTAATGAAATAATGGTAAAATTCAATATAAAATAAATATTATATTATATCGGTTAAAAAATTTATTAACTATAAAACTTTTTAACTTTTATTAAACTATGCAGTGTAAAATGCAAAATTACAATAAGTACACTATTTATTTTAACTCATCGTGTTATTCTAGAAATGTTTATGTTTTTGATTTTAGTCCACTTAAATTATTAAAAGTTTGATAAAAATATAACTTATAATTTAGTTAAAATTCAATTTTTTTTAAAAAAAAGATACATTGTATAATTTAATTTCAAAAAATATATATTTTAGTTTTATCTTCAATTTTTATCATATTTTTGATGTAATTACCAATCAATATATATTCAAAAATTGAAAATTATGTATAAAAATGTTGTCGCTACAATAATAATAATAATAAAACCTATTCATTAATAAAAATAAATGTCAAATCATATTTGGACGTAACTCCATATATAAATAATCAATTGAAATTAACTTAGGTAATTGTAATTTTACAAACCTTGATAATATGTGCTCGACTTTCTCGATTTATTCATTATTATTTTGATCCACGAACGTATAAATATACGTTTTATGTTATATATTATTTCGAATTCCGTTGCGTGTTCGCGCGGAGATTTTAATTTTCTCAAAATACACTCGTAATTAATCGAGTTTGGTCCCGCGACGCCCCGGCAGTTTTATATTATTTATGCGACGGACGTGCTTGCGGTTAGGTTGTATAAATATATTATTATTATACTTTTATATATATATATATATATGTATATACCAGATACCAATACCTAGGTATAATAGGTACGATTGCGGTCGTGTGTAATAACAACAGTATTTAAACACGTCATGCGACGGCGAATTAATCAAATTCAATATTTATTATTATAATAATAATATTATAGGTATATATATGTACGTATACGATCGAGCGCGTGTTTATACACGTTTCGCTGGTACGATAATAGTATATTGTTAATTATTATACAGGCTGATCAGAATATCGCGGTTACAAAAATGGTCGAAGTAGACGTAAATATCAAACTATTAATTATTCAACCTCAAATGTGATATATTACAATCACCGTGTATAATGCGGCCCGTCGACTATCTGTACAATATACACATGTGATTAGAACCTATTAAGGAACAGAGACGATAACACAATGTGTACAATATATAATATTGTAAATGCTTTTTAATATTATAACAACATGTAAAATATTAATTATTTCTGATGTACCCATTATCGTTTATTATTATAATTTTTTTTTCTTTTTTACTCGTCTTGCAGCGTACCGCCTATTTCACGGAGTTGTGTTCGCACGAATAACTGGTTTATTTATTATATTATTTTTTCCCATAGAACAATAATAATATTATAATGGTGGATGTATCGGAACTTTCTGGTGGATATCTGGCGCTTGATAATGGCTCCGTGATAAGATGCCAAATAATAATAATAATATATTTGTTTTTATAACGAGCTGCAGTAATATTCAGGTAAGTACTTCATACATATATCGTACTATTATATAATATTAGTCTAAAAAAATACTATTGTATATATAATATCGATTTTTTGTAATTTATCAAAAACTCAATTTTAGAACACCTTTTCCGTTATACGACCGCCTACTATATATTTATATTTCTAAATTTTCTTTCTACAATATCTACAAAAACTAGTTGTTGGCTATTAAAACGTAAATCTTATAAAGATGGTATCATAAATCGATTTCGTAAAAAAAATTAATTTAGAACTTTATTTTCAACCGCGACGTCCAACGGTATCTATAATAGTCTTAACTCGTCAATAAAGGTCCGGACTGACATGGTTCGATTCGAAATCGTTCCTTTAATTTAATGTATCAGAATAAATCGCAGGTTTGTATAATATAGATATTGAAAAAAAAACGCTGTAGGATATAATTACGAGTTTTGACTTCGTTATTAATGTGAACTCATTAATTACTCAAAAATAATTATGCAGATCAAAATCGATTAAACAATTAAAATGTAATATATTATACGATTTTTGTACTATAGTTTAAAAAAAAAAAATTTTATAATTTATTATTTGGTTTAATGCTACAAAATGCTTTTGAAACACTAATAATATTATTTAATTTATACTTAAAAAAGATTGCTAGTGCTTTTAGTACTATACGATTACTATACATAAATGTGTTGAATTTTTAAGACTTAGAGCTATAACAAGAATGGTTGTGCGTGTAATATAATAAATTATTTTATACATATAATATACGATGCGCTGTGTGAACATCGATAGAGAATAATATTCAGACTATATAAATAAAATTTAAAAAATATCCTTATAGCGCACCGCGCGTTCTTTTTTTCATTTGACAATAGCTGCAGCAGCTATATACTCGTCGTCGTCGTCGTCGTCAATTCAATCGATATAATCTCTTCTCGCGGGTATTTGCGTCGCAGTTCTAACTACATATTATAATAATATATAATATCGCGTGACCACGATGTTCAAGACATACGGAGTACTTACCTATAACTTGGTATACTATATACTATCTTTTAATAATAATATATATAAGATTGTGCGTCTTATTATAAATTATACAAATGAAAATCAACATCGGTACGTACAACATCGGTGTGAAAATTCACACGCACAATTAATATAATTTATAAGTAATATAAAAAATAATATAATCGTCTGTTATGGGCTTTTTATTTTAAAAACAGACATTTTCGAGCACCTAAATAAAAAAATAACTTCATTAAAGAATCCTGCATTCTGTAATCCAGCTCGATGTTCAACTGATGTCAATTGCCGAAAATCTCACCAAATAGTTAGCATTTGAAAATATTAAAATAAACAAATAAATATGAATTTTAAATGTTTTTTTTTAATACATCGAAAATATTTTATACTTATATTTTACATAGGTATAAAAACAGGGGCGTCGAGACCTTTTTTTTTTTTGATGACGCAACATGTTTTTTCATCCTATTTTATTGACAATTTTGTTTTCATACTCTATATTTAATATAGTGTATAATAGAATATACTAAATAACTAAATAATAACTAATATTAATAAGCATAATTCGCTGATCCACCCCTATTTTAATTGTCACAACTACGTAATTATAAAACTGATCACGCCGCCACTGTATATAAATAAATATTACAAAAATTAAAACTAGAATAATTTTATTGATCGTTTTTTATTATCACTATTATATTATATTATTATATTTTTCTTATTTTATATACCTTTATACGAAATCATTATATAGACTGCTGCATAATATGTTGTGTATACAAACGATACGAATCCGACGGAGTATAAAATACAGAGTGATCTGAATTACACGTTTACAAAAATTAATGTTGTATAATTGTGTTATTTCGGCCCTTAAATTATTAACTTATATTTTCTGCAGCTATATCTACCTATAAAAATATAATCGAAAAGAGTATAAACACATTTTAGGGATATAATAGTATAGTACCTAGTAAAATAGTATACAAAATATTGATCCTTTAAAATATTTAACATATTATAATATTTATAGTATTATTATTAAAAAATATAGTACTATTGATAACAAATTACTAAGTTATTTGTAAGTATTATATAAATTTGGCTAAAAGTTAAATAACGTCACTAAAACTACATTAAATACCTACATTTTACAAGATAGCAGTTTAACACTGCAAAATAACTCACGTTTTTAATATACTTCTTTGTGTATAGATTACATAACTTTTATAAATTTTTAATCTAAAATTATACCTGATAATGTTATTGTTTTCAATTTAAATAGACATTGTTATAATAAATAATAATTATGATATATAATAAAATTGTTTTTTCTATGGACACACAATTGTCTTGATGGACAAATTATAAATTGCATATAGGTACGTACATGGCTATAATATATGTCCAAAAGCGACATATATTGTTTTTGAAATATTATTACAAATTATCAATCAAGAAGAAATATGTTTTATACTTTTAATTTTAAAGCACATTAATTTAGGACATGTTTTGGATAATTATATGGATGTGCCTATGCCTCAGGTGTATTATTATTATATTATATAGTATCCGATTTATAATAGGTAATAATTTTCCGATTCGAAGAGATGAACTAGATTTATCAAATGGACTTAAAATATTATTTTGTGAAAAATTGGACATAAAACTTTTCGGTGTTTTTACATACTTTTGTAGAGAATGTGTACGTAATACAATTCAATTAAAAGATTTAAACATTTGGTAATATTAAGAAGTACCTATTATACGCTCATATAAGATATTTACTGGGTCGATCCATATATTCATAAGCACCCGCAAGGAGAGGTAAGATGACATTTGGCCCCCTAGCATTTTACTAAAATTGTATTATATTAATATAAATAAATATATTAATATTATATAATATATAATAAATAAATATATTAATATTTATACATTTCAATTGGAAATTGATATTGATTATACTTAACCCTAACCTATGTATACATAATACATTATACTAAAACGAGTATAAACCAGCAGTGTGAGCTTCCCAATGTGTCAAACATGTGATGGAACATCGCTCTCAATAAAGCATTCCTTCACGGAATGTTTAGAATTTGAAGACCTGTAGAGGCTAAGGAAACAATTATCTTCCTCACTATGCCAGATGCTGGGACCGGATCCCATCGAAATCTCAAAAGTTCTCCAATTTCTGGGAGAAACCGACCTTACAAGCATATTTGAAGACTAACACGGTAGTTTAATTATATATGTATAATGTATATATATATATTTAAATCCTTTTGTAAAAAACAATTTAAAAAAATACTTTTCTGATAGAAATATGATTTAATATATTATATTAGATAATTAGATATGTATATGTGCTTATATTTAATTTAATGAAGAATTTAAAAACAATTTATTATTTATTTTATTTTTGCACATTTTTTTTTTAAAATACCTATTGAAAATTGTCTGAAATCATTCATCTGCATACCTATTGTATATTTTATCCCCTCTCTTGAAATATTTCTGAGTGCATCTATACATATATTGTATCAAATATTAACGAAACATATTACCATGAATCACTCTCGTTGTTCCATACCTGTGTATAATATTATTTACAACTGTACATAAATAATATTATATAATATAAAATATAAGTATATATGCTCTGCGGCTACTGTCGAACAGGTATAATTAGGCGTTTAGGCGGAGCTATCGTCGAGCCAATGATACGCAACACGTCGGCGGCGGCGATCTTAATAATAAGTGAACACATGTTATTATATATAATATCCCCGCTGACTCTTCCGACAACGACGACGACGGACGCGAAAAAAACTAGAAAAGTCGAGTAAAATCATAAATTATTACGGAAAGAAATATTTTATTTTTTAATGTAAAGTACATATTTTAAAGAATAAACGAAAGATATTAAATAAAATATTACGAAAATAAACAACGGTTTATCAAATAACAATATTATATCTAAGGCTGGACCAGATATAAATAATTTGTTTAACTCGTTAAATGAAGTTATTATAGAAATGTTAAAAGTTAAATGAAAAAAAGTGATTTAGTAAAAAAGTTTCAAAAAAAGTCACACTTATAATTAGTTTTTAAAAATTAATAACAGATTATATATATCAAATTTAATATCGCTAAATATAGGTACCTTCAATTTGTGTGATAATTTTCTATAAATATGTTAGAGGTAGATCGAAAAGTTATATAAAATAAGTTAATTTGTATACCTATAAGGATAAGATATTAAAAAATAGTTTATAAAAAATAGTTCTATTTGAATCTTTTTTAAAAAAAATAGATGTTGCTATTTAAAAAAAGCTAGTTTTATTGCGCATGCTTACACCGAAAGACATAAAATGTTGAAAAGTAGCGCAAAATATGTTCTAATATATACCACTGATAACATTATGAAAAAATTCCAATCTCGATCTAAGGTCATCAGGCTGAAATATTTAATATTACTATTTAAGTGAAACATAAACCACAATGTATATAAACTAATTAAATAGTTTAATTTAAAACAATTTATGATGCTGTAAAAAAACTAATTCAGTTATAGATACTCTTTTTTTGTAACATGAAAATACTTGTGATATACCTATTAATATATATTTATATACAAATATAAAATTAAAATAATGATTTATTATATATATATATTATTATGTATACCAGTATTTCTTTTTCATTAAACAAAGAACAAATTTCGAAATAGAATTTAAGTAATGAAAACAAATTAAATAATAACTTTTAATATTTGTTATTTATTTATTTTTTATTTTTTTGCTAAGTATTTGTCTTTATGAAATTTCAATAAATATTTTATTAAAATAATTTAAATTTATTTTAGTTAAAAATATAATATTTTAATCTATTCTACAGTATAATATTGTATGATGTATTAATATATTGTATAGGTACAGTGGAAATGTTATCAAATTGCAAAGAATAATTATCATAGATAATATGATATAATGTGTATGATTTTCTTTTATAAATATTTCAAGTACCTATATAGCAGGTACATTGGTATTGTATATCTATACTTAAAATTAATTTATTAATGATATTAAGAGTTATTTTAGTTACAATAAATAATACATTTTTAAATTAAACATTTAAATGATTTAATAATTGTTTTCTTTTTTAATTAATTTATGACCGGTAAATAGTTGTTGGTATTGTAGTTGGTATATAAAGTTGATTATATTGTTATAATTTTTTATGTTTGAAAGTTTTATTCTTTGTCCTGTCCTATGCAAACTATTGTATCACTATACTATTAGGGTGAGATTTGATCGTCAGATTGTAATATTTAAAACATGTACTTGTCACGTGAATATATTATATTATTATTATATGCTCACACAGACGTGTCACATATTAAATAGCCTCTTGCAAGCAGCAGATGCCGCGAATCGATAAAAGTTTCTCTTTTTCCGGTAAATCTGTTCTGAAAACCTCCGGGCTGTCAGAATTATATCTAAACCGTATACAGAGTGATCAGAATTTCTTGTTACAAAAATGGTCGTATAAAATCACGAATAGGTTTCAAAGATAATAATATTATATATAACATATTATTTTTAAAATATAATACTTTGATCGTTCGGTATGGTGACCGATTAAAATATATTAAAATAAAATATTATTACTAATACAAAAAAAATATTTTTTTTAAAAAAGTATTAAGTATACATTTTATTAGGTTATAACGTTTATATATGAGATTTTGATAGCCAAGCCATATATATATTTTATAGGCTTTAAAATATATACAGGTAGATCATATGAGATTACCATGTTATCTCCATTATTTGTACAACACAATATTTAGTAATTGTGGTCGTTTTGGTCGATAGCATTCAGGTAATAAAATAAATAGAAGTTTAGTTCTTATAGGACAAATGTGTTATAAAATTATAATAATGAAGTAATTCGTATTACTAGTTAGTCATAACTGTTCTTCTCGAAGTATTATAATTCGACTATACATTTAAATGGAATAACATAAGTATTAATTTATCTTTTGTATTTTAATAATTTATTTAAAGATGAAAAATTATATTATATTTGTATTAAACATATGTAATTATAGGTACACGTATAACAATTCAATATTTTATTATTTTTAATTATTTAAATAAATTATAAAAACAATAAAAATGTTTTGACTGGAAGTGGTATAATGACATGGAACCGCATTCTGTAATATAATATAACATAATTATTATATTTTTCTTATCGTCTAATATCACATATTTCCGTCGAAAAAAATAATAATAATATGATCGAACCGCAAATAGGTTAGGTTTTAATGGCCTGTAATGTCGTAAGCAAAATTGTTGGAAAAAAGAAAGTAATACGTTGTTGCCATACAAAGTTGGTCAATTTCCTTTGATCTTTACTACCTCCGATGCGAAAACAAAATTTTGTTATTCAGCACTTTGTCAAAAATGTTAGAAACATAAAAGTTGACAATTTTTGAAGAAACATTTCATAAAATGTCTTGCCAAGAATTTAGAAATTTAGTATTTATTGCTTTGGTCTGCATGGCCCTGCTTATACAATAATAATATGATGCAACACCTATATTATTACATAGTGGATGATTGATTAATAAAGTGGAATGTACTGATTTACAATGATGTTTTTTTTTTTTATTTCTGAAGAAACTTTTTCGGGTAGAAATAATGGTCAGATTATCACAAATAGGATATTCTTTCTGTCCCAAATTACATCTACTTGGTACTTTATTTAGCTTATTTTTAAATTTCTGAAAAGTTTTTCCTTGGGAGAAGAAAAACTACCAAAAAATGGCGTAAAATCGGCAAAATTACGATTTCTGTTATTTTTGACAACTGGTTGAGTTTTGATTGTAGAGACTTGAAAATTGTTTTGAGTATTCACATAAGTAGTTTACACATGTGGTAAAATTTTGGAACAGATTATCAGTATATTATATTGAGTTCCGATCAGAATCTTATTTTCTAATGCAATATCATTGCAATCAAATCTTATGTATCATAAACCACTAATTTCTCTAAGGACCGAAGGGACGAAGGATGAACGTCCGGAATCGACAACAGCTTTTTTTTTATAAATCTGTTTAAAAAACAATAATATGATCGAATATAATATTTTAACCACACACAGCCAACACGTAGAAATAATAATATTATAAGACCAAACCTAATCTATAATAACATACGAGGTCTTTGACCCGTGGCAGAAGTGCAATAAGGGTGCATTGTTACGTACAATATTATTCCACGTGAAATAATAAATTATATTGTATAGCATATGCTGGCTTATTGCCAATATGATATAAAAAAATCACGTTTTATATTATTAAACATTTGCGTGTGTGTCTATTAGGGTAGTGTTACTAAATTGAATATATATTGAAATAAAATATGTTTGTTATTTCTGTCTTAAAATTGCATTCCAATCAGGCGACATTATCAGAATCGAAATTATCATAAACTATTCGTATAAAATCAAATTTTTCTTCGTCTTGTAATTATTTATTTATATATTTATATTTTTATAATTATGTATATTTTTACAACACCATTAGGTAGAAACGTTTGGTTAAATTAAATTTAAATTAAATTAAATTATCACGTATCAATAAAATCACATAAAATTTATAAAAATGTTTTATTCATAGTATTGATACATGTTAGGTACATATTTATATACTTTTTTTCACTATATTTTAATACATATAATATGCATATGCATGTATCACTATCGATATTACAATATTTTCATCTCGATTGCTCGCACTGTCAATGTTAATAATATTTATGATTAGGAATAGTAAGAAAGTAATTTTTTAACAAATATATACAGAGTGATGAAAACTTCATACACGAAATTTTGGTCGTCTTCTACATATAAAAAATAATAGTTATTGCGTTATTAGTTATATATGTGTATTGTGTATTTACAATAATAAATACAATTTTTTTTCTTTTTTTACTATTTCCAGCTGATTTTTACTATTTGTAGATTTAGACACAACCATCGAATTAGTATGTCTCTTCTTATAGTTAATAACTCATACTCAACTTTTTAAAACACAAATTTCGTGAAATTTTACTATCCATACATTTAATGAATTTTAGTAAACTATAATTTAAATAAAATTTTTATAATATATTGTTGTTGTAAAATTGTTGGAGTAAACTTCTGAAGAGAATATTTATATTGAAATGTATATATTTTCGTCGAATTACGAATTTTTTTTTTTCCACTTTAATTTAACCAGATAATCGTTCGTAATAAGACTTTATATGGACCTAATCAATCCGTAATACGTTTCATTATTGTGTTGAAAAGAGATGCAACAAGGTTATAATAATATTATATTATAATATGTATATGATATATGTGACCATAATTACAATAGTCATTTATATAAATATTATAATAACATCGAGACTGTGGTGTATACCAAACCTAACCTATCCCTGCTTATTATTATAATGCGAAATAATAATGAAAAAGATCCGTTTGCCCTTGCACATTGACATTACTCATTTACTCATCACTACAATACGCGTATTAGTTATTATTACCCAGTAATTTTCGCTCTGCATATGATTATAATTTTGTTTTTCGCTCATTATATGTAAGAGCACATTTTATACGCATACGATTAACTTGAATATGATAATTTATGTGAAAAAATGAAAATTTCATAGTAATTGACTTGTAAATAAAAACGTAGGTTAATATATAAAAAAATGGAAATAGTAAAATAAAAATTCGCTTAAAAAAAAAATATATATATATATATATAGGTAGTATAAAATGAATATTATACTTGAAATATAATTATAATAATGACGATATAATATTATAATGTGCTTATAGATTATAATATTAGACAATTATCCATGTCCTCAATGAATATAATAAGCAGATGCTTTAGAATTATTCGGTATTTTTGAATTCTACCTGTTGCTATAACCATAATTTTTCTCTGGCTATATTAATCTTTTCGAACTGATGACATCAAAAGAGACCTTGTTTGACCGTTATTTCCCCCACAGAAGGAAACGAACCCTCCACCCAGCCAAGACCTAACCTAACCTAACCTTGCTTAATCCAACCACTATAATAATATGTGTTATACGATAGCGAGGTGAAATTATTTATGTCTCTTTTTATTGTCCCTTGTTGAGAGCCGCCGCATAGAATACTATATGAACCTTATCTTTATTATAATAATATACATTAGGCAAAGGCGTCCGCAGAAATTGTTCAAGAGCAAATTATTTTCATTTTTCAATTTTTAGTTTCACTATCCGAGTTGTGTTAAATTATGGTTTGTGAAATGTTTTCTTTCATAGGTACCTAACCTAACCTATAGGTAATTTAGTGACCTAAACATTATTAATAAATGTTCATTTTCAATGACGATAATTGACAAAAAAAAAATCAAGGGGGTTGAGCAAATGCTTCTTTCCCCCCTGCGGACGCTCATAACAGTAAGTAATAAAATAATTTTTTAAATTAAGATTCAGATAGGACTATAAAGTACGATAATATGTGATATAAATTCGCGAGAAAATGAGCTAAAGTACTGCAAATATGCTATTTGAATAAAAAATTAAGATAACCGAACCGATTTAAAAATAGGACGAAATAAATCTTTACGGAGCCGATATAATGATGATAATGATGATGACGATCGTTTTATAGCTGTATTATAATTTTATTATTATATTAGGTATATATAGGTACGATTAATAACTATATTAAATTATAAAACTTACAAGCAATATACAGGTTGATTATTATAACTGGCTGCAATCATTTTTTCGAGTTGTACAATATTAATAATTATTTTTTCTTACGTTTAATTTTCAGCAGTTGTATAATTATATTATTAAAAATTAAGTAATTATTTTACTGCAATATCTCTTTGAACACTTTTTAACTTCTTTATGTTTGTGAACTACATTGTTCGACAATTAAGTAGTGTACATATGAATCACTAAGGATTTTCTTTATTATTAAAAAATTAAGTTCTAAGTTTGTAAACTTGATTTCTCTAAACATTTTATACATATACATTTGGTGTTACACGGACTCTTATTGAGAGTTGAGAGTAAATAAATGAGAACGCACCCCGTGTAGTAAAGTACATTATAATACATTTAGGACAACAGACGCGAATTTCGGTTACGTTATTATTATTATTTTTTATGTTCGTTTCATTTTTTGTTTCTCTGCTCGCATAAATTTACAGGACGCCTGTACCAGTGTAAGTGCTATAATAATAATATAAAAACCGTAATAATATTATATATGAGACGCGACAGCGTGCAGCAGGTGTCCATTAATATATGCTTACCAGTACCTTATATTCTTAATATATATATATATAAACGAGCGCAAGAGTATATTTACGTATATAGAGGGTGATTAAAACTTCGTGCTACCAAAACGATCTATAGGAATTACATAACACACGTTTTCGAACGTTATCTCCGTATTATTTCTGTAAAACAATATTCTGTTCACCCTGTATACACGTACGTGTAATAGTAGTTTTGAGAATATATAATATAATATGTGTTTTTTTTTTCTATACTCATACACATTGGACGCGCGTCCATATCGCGATACTTGCCCCGAGGGGGTGTAATTGAAACCCGGTCGGTGGCGACAGGTGAAATATACCTAACCTAACTTCATCTCTGTAAAATAATTTATTACCTACGTATTATTATTATACATCGCACGATGGGGCACGCGCCGTAATATTTTTATTTTTACATAATATTTATAATAATTAGGTGCATTTGAATATGTTAAAATTTGATTGGGAAGTAGGTAGGTATACACAATATATGATAATGTTATACGCGTTTGTACCTATATACAATACATAAATAATATTATTGTTTTTATAATGTGATACTTATATTTAGGCACGCGCGTATTTAAGTAAGACATGTTAGACGTCAATAACGTCTGTTTTTCTTCCGTCCGTAGTTGATGTAATTTTAATGCATATATTATTTAATTATATTACGCGAATATAAATTGTACGACAACGCGCTCTTATGAAACAAAGGTGATATTGGATTTGAGTTTAAAATGACCGAGAAAAATGAAAAAATGCACGAAAACAACGGTTTTTTTCTCATACATTTTTGAAAAATTGAAAAAATTATGATCAAAAGTCAAAACCAATAGGTATATAATCAATAATACCTATTATAATATAGCTAGGTAGGTATGTGTTTAATAATTTACAAATAATACTAATTTTATAAAGAAATTCACGTAAATTAATGTGATATCTATATTAATTTATAAAATTGTACATTTACAGATATTACGATTATGTTGTATAATATAATTTTACAATTTACTTTTTTTCACATTTCAATTTTTAATGTCCAGTGACGTCTAGCAAGCAGAAACCACGAAACACAGAATAATTGAAAAAATACATACCTCAATTCGATTGGGTGATTTGTGATTATATTATATTTTTGAAATCGTTTCACTTGAAATCGTAAAAATCTTAAATAAGTATATATTTATTCAAAGTGTTTATTTCACGAATAACTGAATAATATACTATTGGGTCAACACTTTTTAATACGAATTATAATGCACAATATCCACACTATACCTACACAGGATTTATACTTTCTATGTATAGTGTGATTTTTTTATTATGATAATAATACATTTTTTTACGAATAATATGTTAAAATAATAAATATTTTTTACTACCGTTCGAAAATCAATACTAGTATAAAATTATACTATATAAAAATAATAATATTTGGGACTTTATTTATCTCATTTTTCGAATTTCTCAAAAGTTTTTCCTTTGTTTTCGTTATTTTAAATTCTTTATTTCGTGATATTCAATTGAGTTGTGAACGTAGACACTTGCAATTTTTTTGAGTATTCTCATATAATAAACCACTGATTTCTCCGGTGTACCAAAAGGTCTGAAGGAGGAATGTATAAAATCGACTTTCCCGCTTTTGATTATCTTATAATTGTTGGAAATTCAGTCGTCGGTTAAAATTTTAAAATAAAACCGTCGAAATATATCTATAGAGTTCACTATGTGCAACTACAGAAACATGTTGTGTAATATATACGTATTTTAACAATATTATAATATATGATATTGCCTACGAGTCGTCATCGCGATGTATGCTATTATTATTATACCTATACTATTCACGATGGACACGGCGTATTAAAAAAAAAAAAAATGTAAAAAATGAAACGTGTCGATTTTTATGACGATTTAGTTTCTCTATAAAAAGGCAGCATATATTATAATATTATTATTGTATTTCATCGCGTTATCCGGCACACCTCTGTGGGAATATTTATTTATTTTATTTTTTTATCGGGTAAATTAATTGTCTCCAGACCGAATCGAAATGGTACCAATTATAATATTATTAAAAAACATATTATATATTTAGCGCGCCCGTATCGCATATTAATTGTAATTATTAAAATATATTATTGTTGGCGACGGACGCGAGAATATAATCTTATTATAAACGTAATATACACTTAGCACGAAAATGGGATCATTATTATATTATATTCTATAAAATATGTCTTGTGTGTGGTTAATATTATTATAGGTGTCGGTATAGGCATGGTCGTTAAAAAACATAAGACACTATAAAAACCGTTTATTTTTTTTAAATTATGCAAATAAACTTTTTTTTCTGCATTTTAAATACATATTATTATATATACACACGCGTAATACGCGATTATTATAATATTAAACGTTTTTTTTTCACCTCGTTTATCGCCTCGTTTGTTGAATAATTTAGTATAGTCGTTTATACGAAAATACAATATATTATTATTATTATTACAATCCGGTCTAAATAATATTATAACGAAAACTATATTAAATTCGAGTATGTGCAAATATTCATAATATAAATTCACGAATTAGACGATATTCGTATGCGCGGTTTATAGTGTTATGTCGAGTTAAAAAAAAAAAAACTATAAATTTTTTTTTTTGTTCGATATTTTTCAACATTTGCCACGTCGCTGAAGATCTGGCAGAATAAATTTTAATTTTACGATATTTTCGCGTGTTCGCATTTAACATAAAAGGAAATCTAATTTAAATTGTGTGTGCGCGCGAACAACAAATTAAATAAATAATAAAAAAATAAATCTTTATGTTTTCCATAAAACTTTAAAAAAACAGATTTTAAATACATTTTTCTATATACTATATTCGAGAACCTAAACCTGTACATAAGATTTATAATTAATATTATAATATTATTATATAATACATGTTTATAAAAACAAATAAATAATTGAAACGTTTTTTGAACACGAAACACGGAAAAAATGATACTATTTTTTTTAACTCCAAAACCGAAAATGTTGAATACACGATATGTTAATCACTTAACGCTTAAGCCTCGTACAAACTACTTATTTCAGTATTTTAGTCAAGTAGTATAAGTGATTAACTAACTTCTAAATGATATAATAGCTGAAATATTATGTTTAGACAGAGTTTAGTGTATTGTACTGTTTTAGACTTTTAGAGTACATAAGCGTTGTTTAGATATTAGGTGCTGTGAAATTTGTGTTGTGTTCAATATAAGTTGTCTTCATGTTCAAAGAAAAAGCAAAAAAGATTGAACAATAATGCAACTTTTTATGAGAATAATTATATAAACGTTATATATTTTTGATTTTCAACTTTTAATCTCCTCACCAAATCCACTTATATTAATTGTTTTTATCAATTTTTTCAAGTAAAATATTTGGATAGTTTTGTTTTTATACAGCGGATATTTTATATTCCACAAAGAATCATGTTTTCTTTATTTCGATACAAATTTGAAAGTTGTCTCTTCGTACCAATGAGACATCATTTTGACAGTACCTTGAAGGTAAGAACAGCTAATGATGGGATAACAAGTGTTCAAACCTATTTAGCTAACTTATTTAGTTATTAGAAAACATAGTTGTAGGGGTAATGATACTTGACCAGAAAAATTAAACAAAACGGATTAACACAAATCAATTTATTAAATTACTCAACTAAATTGGTGTGTTCATATACGATTTATCACTAATATACTGCCACTCCACTAAAATTCTATCATATTCTGTATAAGCTTTATAATATCCAATAAGTTCAGAGTACTAAATTTGGTTACATTTTTCTTCGATTCAAAATGATCTATATTCAAAGAGATTAAATATGAAATAAATACAGAGTGTACCTATCACGATAAGATGTTCTGTAATTTTCGAGCTCATTATAAATGTACATAAAATTGTTAAATCCCCGCGATACACTCTGTATAACGTAATACAACTATATATTATATTATAATTATTATAAAAATAAAGTACTATGCATTTTATCTTGAAGATGACGACACTAAACGTGAACACTTTTTTATTATATATTATTAAAAAACCCTTTTTTTTTAACGAATTCGTTCGCACTGTTGCTCAAATTACTTTTATAATTTTATTATTACTAATAGTTGTACAGTATTTTTTTTTTATAGTTTAGATATAGTTTTTTCCTTAAATATGATAACTCCAAAATCAATGTTGATAATGATCGCGTCGCGTGCACATACCTAAATTGGCTAAATATATTTATTTATCATAATCGTGTACAGATAATTACATGTAGTAATATGTAAGTATACTCGCACGATCGAAGGATCATTTTTTTCTACTGATATAGATACGTATTATAATTTATCTTAATTATACATTTTCAAACTTTATTGGTGATTTGAACGAAATGAAACTTGTCTAGATCTTGAATTCGATTAACACGAAATCTTAAACCTATATATATGCTATCTCCAATACATTATAGTATCTAATATATAATATATAATTTAAGAAGTGAAATGTAAAAAAATAAATTAAAACCTATTTAGAACATGTACCTAATTCCTATTTGAGTAATTGATTAAAAAGTTATCGCAAATATGTAGGTATATAGATTATGTATTTACAAAAAGTATTAATTACTTATAATTAATTTAAAATTCTTTTACTTTCAAATAAACATTTTAATTTCATGATTATAACTAATTTGAAAAGTATAATTTCTATTTATTATATACCATAAAATAATTAAAAGGCCGCTCACACCGATGATTTTTAGTATCAAGTGTACCTAAATAATATTTAGGCAAGAAGAACATTTATAATTTTTTTAGAGTAAAATTACCTATATTTAAATCAAAATTATTAGAAACATTTTGTAGACGACCTATATTGTTGTTTCAAAAACATTTGATTAGAAAATAAATTACAGCTATTGAAAAAAATACAAATAACGTTTATTCGCATATAAAATATTTTATTACCTATTTAAGAAAACTAACATAAAACGCCTATATGAGGTTGCATACAAAATGTTGTGCTTTATCAATTTTGTTATATGTGTTTTTAATCAAAAAGTATTTTAATAGGTCTGTTTTTTATGTTGTATGAACATATTTTCTGATGTTAAATTATATTTTTTTATCTGTCATATTGTGCTGCCGTCTACGATGTGATAGTGGCAACTGTGAAATTATTTCTTTCCGCTATCAACAATAATCGAGTACCTATATCAATATAATATTATGTGTTACATTTTAATTATGCGCCAAAGTCTGCATGGCATTGCTACGACAGAAAGAATATTATTTAACTTGTTGGTTATATGCGAATACAAAGTATAATTATTAATATAATGACAGAAGACATTTTTGTTAATGTTTTTGTCATTAATTATTATTGATAAGAAAATTTAGTTAAATGAAAAAGCAAATTTAACAGTTTAGACAACAATTAATAAAACTATATTATTAGTACTATGTAATACGGTTAGTAAAAATTAGATTATCGAAAATAACACGAGTTTGATCACAGCGATCAATTTTGAGTGATTTTACAGTTTTGTTGTGTTAATATTGAACACGTTTATTGTTTTTATTGACAATAATTGTGTTGATACGATCTATATTTGAATCCGTATTACCAGAGTTGTCTTTTTAGTGTGTATAGAATTAATACGGTTTTTGTAATAATAATAATATACAGGCACGTAGCGAACGAAACGCGATCGCGTTTTATAATCGACGCGAAAGAACGACGGCTAAAATATTTTATAATATAATGTAGGTTCTCTTTGGAATTTGTTCGTCACGTCCTTGGAGAAAAACTATCAAAATCGTCTATGTCTACGCATCATATTGTTTTCGAAGTAATATTTATATTATTGTTATAATTTTCTCGCGTTTGAAAATCGTTCGGGGTTACGTGTACGCATAAACGTGCACGAAATACAAAACGTTTATCAACACTGTTCGCAAAATGATATCGAACAATAAAATCGCCGCCATTAACGCCCTGTGCACCGCGAGATGCGTCGTCATGGAAAACCGTTGGCATTTGCTGTTGACCGTCATCGCGATCGTACTCGGATATCTGATGGGCCGTTACTGCAGTCCGGCGGACAAGTCTTCGGGCGCATACGCGAACGCGATGATCACGTCGGGCGGCGACGGCAACCGTCTGTCGGCCGACTGTTTGCGGAAAATCGTGTCGAAGATCGACGAGATCGCCAGCAGCGTCGAACAGCTCCGCGAGTACGTGTCGACGTGACGCGCGCGGTCGCATTGTTTTCGTAACGTAATCACGTATACCTACACTTACTTATTTGTATATTTTTGTAACGAAAATAATACTATTATTAACGATTATTAATAAATTTTGAAATAATAAATCGGTGCGCGTGTGTTATACATAGTTTTTTTTTTTTTTTTTATCGATAAAAATATAAATCCCGTAGTCGTTATAACAATTATAATAATATTATGAAGTCGATAAGAATAAAGAAAACAAACATTTGGTAAATAAAATAATAATAACGAAAAAAAAAAAAACGTCGAGCTATCATCGTGATAAATAATAACAATACAGCTATTAATATCTATATTGTGTAGATGCGAAATTTCGGCGAAACTGTTGTAACTGTATATTATGCATTTATCTAGTACCGATAAACTAAACGAACGCAATAAAATAACATGTCAATTCATTTCGAATTCAATCATCGATAATATTTTTTGAACGTTGTTCATATTTACACCAACATTGCTAATTATACAATCATAATATTTCGCAATTCAATTAAAATTATCATGTCTAGCATATAATATTGTTGTGAAGATTACGAACGTGTTCATATTAGTGCAATCGCGAATCCGCAGTTGATATTTAACGAAATTTCCAATACTGTACGATATGAAAACTATTAAATTTATACTCTGTAGAACATGGGTGCACTTTCATGCTTAAACCGTTAAATATTATACAATATAATAATGTGGTTAATACCACGGGCGGTTACAGACGTTAACGGCCGATATGGTAATGGCAATATAATTGTTTGCGTTTCGTTAAATTTTCACCGGACACGCATAAATGTGTAAAATTAATGTACAAAAAGTATAATGGTTATATTTTATAACTTTGCGTGTGCCATAAAGTTAAGCATACTTAACTACGCGCATTATATCGGAGTAAGTTTTTAGTAATGTCCACGATATTCCTGCAATGAATAAATTACATTTTTCCGTGAATTAATTAAAATTGACGAACGAGATAATATAATATGAAATGTCATATATACTAATGTAACGATAATAATGTCTTTTTATTTTTTGTATTTTTAGGTTTATGTTCGAAAAACTGAAAGATCATTTATATAATTGGTACTTTTACATTATTTAGCTTATTTTTTCATTAGTTATCTAAAGCGTTTGGAAAAACTACTCGAAAATACGTTAAATTTTAGAATGTGTATTATTATTATTATTAATAATCAAAATACAGAGATTTAAAAATTTAGCAAATTCGGAATGTTTTTCATGCTCAGATTTTTTTTTTTTCAATTAAAGTTATCATTTAACATTTAAATCGTAATTAAAATACAACCATTATTGTTATATTCTGTGATACAACAGTGCACTACATCATTCCACCAACACCACCATTTTATAGCTGTAGTAAACACTCTCCTCTCCGAGGATCGAAGTAACGAACTGACGAAGGGAGAACCTGTATACTGACTACTTTAATTCTATATTTTAAATAAGATATTTTAATCAGCCGTCCATATAATTTTAACGTTTATTATAATTTAACCTGCGTGACTTAATTTCTAGTACTTATTTTTTATAAACTGAAATTTATCATGTTCGTGCGATTATTTTGAAACGATCGGACTGTATATGTATATAAACGTTACAAATTCTGCACACCTAATATTGTAAATTACATTGAGCATATTATTTTTTCACCGTCTCGTGGCCATATCAATACTAGAGACAATAATATAAGACAGTAGGTATAATATTATAATATGTATAAAAATAATATTAAATATTCACGTATATAATTGATTATATTTCGTGATAATAAGAATAATTATTATTATTATTCTGTAGTGTGTGACCAAACTTAACCAACAATCTATACCCGAATCGATAGTAGGTATATTATATTTTTATATGATAAAAAAAAAAACGCCGGGAAACCAGTTTATCGTCTATAGACATACTGTCTATGCGGATACATAAACAGGTATCGTATTATTCGTACTTATATATATTATTTCTGTGTATATTAATCACTCGTCTGGTTAGTTATAATATATATCTATATGTATATAAACATAATATTGTGTATAAATATTTACATATAATGTAATATATTATTATTATACAGACACGGGTTCGCATACACACGATAATATAGAACAACCCAAGAAGCTAATGACTTAGGAGGACGCTATAACCATGATTATTGTCTCTGTTTTTTATACACATACGCATAACAAAGCATTCTTACTTCAGTGTTTACTTATAATTGATATTAGAGTAAATTTATCTATAATCAAATTTGTTAGAAGAATACAAAAAATTTATATGTTATGTATAGTTTTTTATTTTAAAATTAGTTATAATAATATGCAACATATAAAAATGAGTTTGTTTGTCTAATTTGTGTACATAAAATTTGTTTGAGAACAAAAAAATTAAGTACAGTTTATTATGTTCACAATAAATTTTAAAAAGGTAAATTTACTATAATTTAAATCATAATTATGTAATAGTGCGAATGCGGTACGTATATAGACTTGCCCTGTTATCCGTATGTACATGACAGAGACAATAAACCTTGGTATAGGTTAGGTTAGTTCCTATTTAACGTATATGTTTTTACAGTGTATATTTTATATTTATACCTGCATGATAATTATAAGTATTTATATAAAAAACGTTATAAGCTATTCATAAAAACAAGAAATATACACGTTGTAAAATATAGTTATAATTTTTTGGTGTTGTTATTTTTAACATCGTACCTACTTATGTGAGGTAGCCTCGGAGGAAATGACGTGTCATAGTAATATGTGATTATAATTCTAAAAGACAATTTTAAAATACCACAATTATTTATATTAAATTAGAATTATCGTTAACTATTATAAAAGTGTGATTCGAAATTACAAAATTGTATATTATCTACTTCTACCTTCTGTTTTACACTCCATTTTACCAACAAAATGAAGTCGTCCACTCCAGTTAGACCTTAATAGATCTCAATCTCTTACGATTATAATTTTTAGAGTATTTTTTACTTAATCAAACATAGTGTATAATTATATTATATCTCTGATTTTGTTTATATATATCATTTTCATATAATAAATGTACGATCCTACGCATATTTACATTTAATTAATTATTTATTTATAATTTATAATAAATAAGTCCGTGACATTTCACGTTATTACATTACGATTTTTATATTATAACAATAATTTGGCAGTATCCAGCCATTCTGGATATTACATATCTCGTATACGCGATGAATAAAAATAATATTTTTGACTTTTGTATCAACCACATATAGGGAAAAGCTTTATCAAAGACGTTATCTTTTTTCTATATTTGATTGTGATAGGCTTCGGTTCATTCTTTTTGTTAGTTATGAATACAATTTGATATTCTAACACGTTTATTTTTTCATATAATTCAGAAATATAGATATTTCTCTTAATGAAGGCCTGTATTTGTTATTCTTTCATCTTTCATTATTATTTTTTATGTCTAAAGACACTTTCATGTGTAGATATTTTGAAAATGAACTAAATAAAATAATTAAAGTAAATCTTGGTTTAGTTTACGTACGTGGTAAAATATTGAACGGATTTTCATTATAATATATTGTAACGCTCTGAATCGTATATTCGAATGCAATATTATTGCATTAAAATCTTAATTATAATAAAACACTAATTTCTTCGAGGACCGAAGGGACGAAGGAAGAACGTCCGTAATAGACCTTCCCGCGTTTAATTATTATTATTATTTAAAACAAATGAATTCAATATCATTGTATGTAATGGACCTTGTCGGGTAAAAATAAAATAAATAAAATATATGCCTTCCTAATGATCAAAAAAGTAGTACTAAATTTCATCAAAGTAGAGTGAAATTTAAATAATACCCACAATTGTAACAAAAATGGTTAGTTCAGGCTATTGTTACATTTTCTCAATTTTAACTTTTATTTTAATTCAATAGATACCTAATTATTATATTCATGTTTTATATTGAAATATTTAATCATTTATTAAATAATAAGTACAGCTTACTAGCTGTATAAATTGGTAAATTGTTGTTCCTGCGATGTTCATTCGATGTTTATAATCTAAATAATCTAGAAAAATAAAATATTATTGTTTTATTATAAAAAAAAATAATAATAATAAAAAAACATCAGGTTTATGTAAGATTATATCAGAAATTCATAATAAATCATGGAAGTTATATAAAATATTGAAAATAACAATAAACATTAAAAACAAATGAAAATAATATATACTAATACGTTACTATGACATACAAAACTAAAAAGATTGTTGAATTTAATACTTTTCAGTATTTGTAATTTAGATATTTACCTTTATTAATTGAAAATTTGTTTATTTAAAATCTCTTTTTAAAACGTAAAAAGGTTACTTATTTTTTGAAGTTAAAAAGAAAATGATTACTACAGACCAAATCATTAGTGGTGCTGAGAATAAATTGTTTCTTAACACAAACTATACAACATATTTTGGATTACAGGATACAAATTTGGAGACAACTAAAAATATTTTATGTTACATTTACTACATATTATATTATACATATTATATTTTAATACTTACCGGCATTGTTACCAAAGTCCAAGTAATGCTTTTTAGATTTTTTTTATTTTAATAAATATATAAGAAAATATACATAACATATTATTATGATGTTTAGAGTTTATTAAAGAGCAGAACGGAACGTCAAAGGGATCGCAACGATATTTGTTATAATTGCAAAGAAACCCATTCAAGGAGAATTGAAGAAAAAACAAATACGTGCGATTACCAGGCGAAATATATATTTGAATTACATAAAAAAATTAACGAGTTAGAAAATGAAATTAAAACGAATAAACAGACCGAAGAAAAATTACTGAACATAAAGTAAATCCATCATCGTTATAACCGTATTATACAAAAAATTAAGATGTACATTAGTATATCCCTGTGTACAATTATGTGATATTGTCCTCTATGCGATTGCATTTTTAAGTTACAAATGTGATATCATACAAATACCTCTATGTGATATCTAATAGATATTTAATTAAAAGATTTATCTTTATTTCTTACTCTTGAGATATCACAATGTAATGTACAATATGTGACATCGATTTGTAATATCCCCCTGTGTGCATTTGTGTGATTTTAACTTCTCTACGATGGTAAATTTATGATCTCAAATGCGACTTCTATTTGTAAACTATTCTGAAATATTTGTAATGTCTCAATGTAGAAGTATATGTGATGTATATTAAGTATATAGCCAGTATAGATATATTGTCTATTGCTATATAATTGTATAAATCAATTTGATATTGCGTACTACTATGGTTAAATTGTGATATTAACTAAAACTGTCAAATTTCGCTATATATTATCGTTTTGACTATTATTATTAAATATATGTTCCATATTGAATATTTATAGTAAATGTCTTTTTGAAAACTGGAGGTGTAAAACAATTAACGATCAAGAGAATTGCAATTTAATAATGAATACAGAACACAACGCACTATTGAAAAATAGCGTGACACAAATAATAGGTAAGTCTGAAAACAATATGAAAAATAGTGAAATTAAAGATAATATGTCGAAAATATATTTTAATTATTACGTATATTATAATATATTATATCTTAGAAACAAATAACATATAGTATATAAATATTGTATAGATGACCAGATATACTCGCCTTATGTTTAAATTCTTAAATATAATTTATAATGTATGTAATTGTAAAATTTGATTATAATAACATTATCTTTATATCTTTTAGTTTTTAATAATTTACAAATAAAACTTAAAATTAAATAATTCACTCTACTGTAAATCTTGCAAGTTTTCAGTATTCTATCATCATATATCAGCATAATATCATCTTGATATTACATTTTTAAATTGTATGTTGGCAATACTTAAGTACTTTTGATCTCACTCTATTATCATAAAAATCAAATACAGTCCATCTAATAATAAATTATTATAGAATGGCGAATAATCATATTTTTAAATTTACAATATTATAACGTTGTATATAAAAACCGCGAATGGCTAATTTTTATTTGAAATATTTTATTAATTATACATCCATATATCACATGGTACCATGCATTAGTTTTTGCAAGGCATTTTTTTTCTTATTCTGTTTGACGTTTGTACATTACTTAACTGATTTATTTAAATTTCTCATAACGTGATTGTATTATATATTCATAATTCTTTTGATTTAATACATAACATAAAAATTTCTACTGGCATTTCATTCGGTCTCTATTAAAATTTTTACCCAAAGCATACAACTTGGACTGTCTCTTTAACATTCAAAACTTCTCATGACATTTGACATTTCCTACGTTTTTGAAATAGGCCACATCCCAGGAATAGAACTATATTTGTATTTAGACAGTCCTCCTTCCATTTCATCGATGGTTTTAAACGTTATTTAAATATTTAATACATACACTATGTAGCACAAAATAATCTTTTAAGACAGGCTTATTATATACTTCACAACATGCACGACTTGTGGTTCGCAATAACTATTATATAGCTAATACTATTATCATAATTTTTATATTTTATATATATTACAAACTAATTCATGTAATTTTTACAGAAAATAAATTTAAAGATACACTTAACGAGCTACTACAAACGATAATAAAACCACCGGAAAGTATAAAGATCGAAACACTATCGTAAGTGTATTTCCAAATAAAAATATATCAGGTACTTAATTTGTAATTCTTGTTTTCAGAATAAATTTCGTATCTAATAAAAATAATGAAAACACTGTCACTAACAAATATGCATGTGACGAGGGTAATGGTAATATTGACGTCAGCAAAATCCCAGTTTACTGTAATCCTGTGCCTATGCCTGTTCCTGAGCCTGTACATGTACCTGAGCCTGTGCCTGTACTTGTGCCTGAGCCTGTGCTTCTATCTCTGCCTGCGCATGTTCAAAATCAGCATTTGCACAGTCGGCCTATGCAAAGTCGACCTTGCAGTGTCTGTCATTTCAAAGTTGGCTTTCGCAGATTCGGCCTTCGCAGAGTCGCTATGCCGAATAAGCCTGAGCAATTGCAAAATAAACCTACATTAAATCAGCATATGCTTGGGCGAAATCAGTATGTACCTGTGCAAAATCAATCATTGTGCAGTCAACCTGTACAAAGTCAGCCCAAAATACGCACGAAAAGACTATTTCATTAACACAAACCGATAAGAGCTGGAATTTCTTTTCGACAAAATTATGGACAATCTGAATTCTCCCATACATCTTAGACATTAATTACCATGTATATAAAACCCCATAAAAGTCATGTGAACTTCAGTTATTCGAGGACAGAATTCACGAAGTTGGAGCCTTATATTAATAATGAAAATAACCCCTAAGTGAACACTATAACATAACGTCACAATAAGTATTTTACTGTAAAGCTATCTTCATCGAACGAGCAGAAAAAATAGCAAAATGTCAATCACATAGACCCTAAACTGTGAAATTTAAGTAAAATTTAAACAGATTCAACACTTATTACATATGAAATGAATATATACTTTGGAGATTCTTTCATAAAATATTTACATAAAAAAGGTCATTTAACAACGAAGTCATATGTATTTTAATTATTTTTATATTTAAAGTAAATATAACTTCATTGTTAGATTATATTTTACAAAAAGCTTACGAACATTTTTTGAGAATGTTTGAATACCAAATTAACATTCTTTAAATTTAATAAATAGTGTTGGATCTGTAAGTAACTAAACTCAAATGTCACGAATAATGTTTGATTTTGATGTAAATTCCCTTATTTTCTATTGTATAGATGGAAATCATGTGGGTATAAGGTCCTCTTACCACCCATATATTATATCCATACTAATGGAAAATTCTAATAATAGTTTAATTTGTATGCATAATTTTAGTATCATTTTTATGATACTAAACATATAATGTTATTATAATGTATTTTAATTTTAAGTACAATTATTATAAAAATATATTTATGTTTATATATATCCAAGTAGTATATTTATCTTATATAGTTATATTTCTCTATCGAAAACATCCTCTTTTCGTGGTAATTGGAACATTATTTCTGCCAGGAATTGTTCTTTCTGACATGAAAAAGCATATTTTATTATAAAACTATTAAATATTTCGCTCAGAATCTAAAAGTAAGTTTATTTAGTAATAAATTGAAGTATAACCAAAATTAATTGAGTTCTCTTTAACATTGTTTTAATTAATTTGAAATAATATGCTATGGTCTAGTATAGGTAGTTGAATAAACTTTTAAAAATTTTTCACCGAAACGAATCACTCCGTTTACCTAACTGGTTCATCAGATTCCATCGTCGTAGTAAAAATTAAATATATCTATGTGTACGAAATTATACGTGTAATTATAATGCGCATATCATACACTTGTATCTTTATATATATAGTATTAGTTTAAATTTTATAATATGTAACCTCAAAATATTTGTCTTCGTACACAATATTTTACTTAGATATATAACATAGTATACAGAGAGATTAGAATTTCGTTGTACGAAAATGGTGGTAATAGTACACTGCACATTTTTATCGTCGTATAGACTGTTTTTGTAAAATATAATATTCCGATCTCTCTGTATATAAACTCTCGCGTTTTAATATTTAATTAGAAATTATACTACAACACATTTCAGAAAAAAACCTTTGTTAATCAAACTGCTTTGGTCGATGATAACATAATTTATTATATAATAATATTATTATTACTTACAGGTTTATTTATTTACTTAATATGTGGTATTATTTAAGTATTTTTATTAAGATTTAGTACATCTATATATTATCGCCAAGTCTTTAATTTGTAATCGGATAAAATAACTTTAGTACTTCAATCCATGCATACATTTTGTGCCCAAACAAGATTAAAATTTTTAAAATAATACTATTATAGTGTTTAAATCATAAATGAGTGTGCTATTAGTTTAATTAAACAAAGTTTAAGTTATTTTTAGATGCATTTTAATATGATACCTCAAGAATAAGTAAGAATATACGATCCGTGATAATATGTTTCAGAATTTATACAGTCCATCGATTTTTTTTTTTTTTTTACCGGAATTTTATAGCCTTCCTACAACTGAAACTAATGTGGGCAGTATAGTTATAAATATGGTATAAAGTCTATGGTACCTCATGACTTTTATTGCATTATTTCAGTAACGTTTCATTGTGGTTTGTGATACTTATTATACTCTTTTATTTATAAAGCAAATATAAACACTTAGGTATGTTAATTATCATTATTATAATATATTAGTAGAAATTATCTATATATTATTGCGTGGTTAAATGGTTTATAATAATAAGGTCTCTTAAGGCAAAGGCTTCTCGGCAAATAAATGGTAGAGGCGTATTTAGAAATTTTTAAATGGGGGTTCTTTTTTTTTTTAGAATCTTTTATGAAGCCGAACTCCTCCCCCTTCACCATTTGATAATATAAAAAAATAAATTGCAAAAAAATGAAAATAAACATATTTTGTAATTATATACTTTATAACGCAAAATCTAAAACAGGTGGCAAAAATTTATTATTAATTGCAATTTTTTTTTGTGGTCATGGTTTAAAACCCGTTGAACCCCCTCCTCAAAAAAATACGCCCCTGTGATCAGGCTATGACTGGACCTCAACATTGGCGCTAAATGAAAATATCGAAATTAAGATGTAATGCACACGTTAATTAAGGTATTTTAGTTTCCATGTAAGTTAAAAGTAATAGTATACAAATTACAAGCAATATAAAAAAATATTTATTTAAAATTATACAAATTGTACAAATATTTGATCATAGAACTTTAGATTGAAAGATTTAAGTGATATTATATGGATCATTACATTTTCAGAATAAAATATTTGATTTTCAATTGAAGAAAAAAATAGTAGGATAATATTGATATTATAAGATTATAAACATAGAAATGGTATATGTGAATAAGCAAATACTGATTTAGTTTCATAATATTATTCCTTAATGTTTCCTATTTACTAATATTATGTTCACGACAAATTTCATAAAAGGTAAATCTACTTTAATTTTAATCATAAATATACTATTGTGAGAATGCAATGCGTATATAGACTTGCCCTATTATCCGTATGTACCAGACAGAGACAATAAACCTTGGTATGGGTTAGGTTAGGTAATTTTCTATTAAACGTATATTATATGTTTTTACAGCGTATACTTTATTTTTATACCTCCACGATAATTATAAGTATTTGTATAACAATCGTATTATCAGTATACGCTATTCGTAAAAATAAGAAAAATACACGTTGCAAAATATAGCTATAATTTTGTGGTGTTATTATTTTTAACATCGTACTTATGTGAGGTAGCCTTGGAGGAAATTACGTGTCATAATAATATGTGATTATAAGTCTGAAAGACAATTTTCAAATACCACAATTATTTATATTAAATTAGAATAATCGCTATATATTATAAAAGTGTGACTCGAAATTGCAAAATTGTATATTATCTTCTTCTACATTTTGCTTTAAACTCCCATTTCCCAACAAGATGAAGTCATCCACTCCAGTTAGACCTTAATAGATCTCGATCTCATACGATTATAATTTTTTAGAACCTTTTTTTACTTAATCATAGATAGTGTAAATATATTACATCTCTAATTTTGTTTATAAATGTCAGTGCTATAATAATGTTTACTTATGACTATATCATATATTATTTTAATATAATAAATTTACGATTCTATGCATGTTTACATAAAATTGATTTTTTTTTTATAATTTTCAATAAATTAGTCCGAGACATTTCACGTTATTACATTACGATTTTCATATTATAACAATAATTTGACAGTATTCAGTCATTCTGGATATTATATATATCCGTATAAGCGATGAATTAAAATAACATTTTTGTTTCAAACACATATAGGGAAAGGCTTTATCAATGACGTTTTCTTTTTTCAATATTTGATTGTGATAGGCATCGGTTCATTTTGTTTGTTAGCTATGAATACAATTTGATTTTCTAACACGTTTATTTTTTCATACATTACATTAATATAGATAATTCGCCTGATGATCGCCTATATTTGTTAATCTTTCAACTTTCCTCGCATAATTTTGTTCACAATTATCACAAATTACATTTGGATTTATTTGGTGTTAAATTCTGCTTTTTACTAAACCCTAAACATTTTAATAATATATGTATGATAAAAATCTATAAATTGTATACCTTATGGTTACCTGCGGTATATTTAATTAGAAAATAAATTTTAACATCTTTAAAAATATATTGTTATAGTTTTAAATTGTTTGATATTTTCTATTTGATCTTTTTTATGATGATATACCATTTATACTATGATGACGATATTATGGTTATGTACATTAATTTACACATTATATTATATTTAACCGAACACATAAACGGGATGAAATAAAACAAATACTATAAATGATACAAAATATTTTTAACACCTTTTTGCGTATAAATAATGGTCCGATTACAACAAATAAATAAATTTCGTCTACTTGGAATCTTATTTTGTTTATTTTTCGAATTTCTAATGTGTCCCCTCGGAATATGAAAATGTACTAATACATGATGAAAAATCGTCAAAATTGCGGTTACCGTGAATTTGATTTTAAATTTGGTATAACTATTACAGTTTTGAACTTGGACAATTTTTTTGAGTATTAAAATATGTATTTTACATACGAGAACAATTATTGGCATTTTTGGATTAATTTTTAATATTTTTATTATTATTATTATTTATGTCTGAAGACACTTTTTTGTGTAGATATTTTGAAAATGAACTAAATAAAGTAATTGAAGTAAATGTTGGTTTAGTTTACGTACGTGGTAAAATATTGAACGGATTTTCATTCTAATATATTGTTACGCTCTGAATCGTATATTAGAATGCAATATTATTGTATTAAAATCTAATCATAATAAAACACCAATTTCTCCGAGGACCGAATGGACAAAGGAGAAACGTCCGTAATAGACCTTCTCGCGTTTAATTATTATTATTATTTAAAACAAATGAATTCAATATCATTGTATACAATGGGCCTTGTCGGGTAAAAATTAAATAAATAAAATATATGCCTTCCTAATGATCAAAAAAGTAGTACTAAATTTCATCAAAGTAGAGTGAAATTTAAATAATACCCACAATAATTGTAACAAAAATGGTTAGTTCTGGCTATTCTTACATTTTCTCAATTTTAACTTTTATTTTAATTCAATAAGTACATAATTATTATTTTCATGTTTTGTATTTGAAATATTTAACCATTTATGAAATAATAAGTACTGCTTACTAGCTGTATAAATTGGTAAATTATTGCTTCTGTGATGTTTATTCGAAGTTAATTATCTAAATAATCTAAACAAATAAAATATTATTTTTTTATTTAAAAAAATTAAAATAATAAAAAAACATCAGGTTTATGTAAGATTATATCAGAAATTTATAAAATAAATTATAAAAGTCATGGAAATAACAATAAACATTAATAACAAATGAAAATAATATATACTTAATACGTTACTATGACATACAAAATTAATTAGATTGTTGTATTTAATACTTTTCAGCATTTATAATTTAGATATTTACCTTAATGTATTAATTATCTAAATAAATTAAAAATTTATTTATTTAAAACGTAAAAAAGTTACTTACTTTTTGAAGTTAAAAAGAATATGATTGCTACAGACAAAATAATTAGTGGTGCTGAGAATCAAATGTTTCTTAACACAAACTATACGAGTACATACTTTGGATTGCAGAATATAAATTTGGAGACAACTAAAAATATTTTATGTTAAACATTTACTACATATTATATTATTCATATTATATTTTAATACTTACCGACATTGTTACCAAAGTCCAAGTAATGCTTTTTAAATTGTGTTGTTTTAATAAATATATAACAAAATATACATAACATATTATTATGATGTTTAGAGTTTACTAAAGAGCAAAACCGAACGGCAAAGGGATCGCAACGTTATTTGTTATAATTGCAAAGAAACCCATTCAAGGAGAATTGAAGAAATAACAAATACGTGCGATCACCAGGCGAAATATATTTTTGAGTTACATAAAAAAATTACGAGTTAGAAAATGAAATTAAAACGAACAAACAGAACGAAGAAAAATTACAGAAAATAAAGTAAATCCATCATCGTAATAACCATTTCATACTAAAAATTAAGATGTACCGTTTTTATGGCAACGTTAACATAATAGTATATCCCTGTGTGCAATTATGTGATATCAAACATATACCTCTATGTCGATATCGAATAGATATTTAATTTAAAGATGTATCATAACTTCTTGTTCTTGATATATCACAATGTAATGTACAATATGTGACATCGTTTTGTAATATCGACTCGTGTGGAATTGTGTGATTTTAACTTCTCTGCGATGGTAAATTTATGATCTCAAATGTGACTTCTATTATGGACATCTGCTATATTTATTATCGCATGGAATATTGTAAACTATTGTGAAATCTTTGAGATGTCTCAATGAAGAAATATATGTGATGTATATTACGTATAGCCAGTATAGGAATATTGTCTATTGCTATATATTTGTATAGAACAATTAAATCTTGTGTACTACTATTCATAAATAATATGTTTGTGTGTTAAATTCATAAATTAAAAGTAGGTAATTATTTAGGTGATTATAAAAGACACATCAAATTCCCAACAGTGACAGTATGACTATTCATATTTATTATTTCTTTAATATTAGCATTGATTGTATATACTATATATAAAGATAATCAATGTTATTTGGTATTACAGTCGAGTCGCGATAACTCGAAGTTAAAGAGGGATAAAATACACTTCGAGATACGTACTATTCGAGATACTCAACTCGAATTTATCAAAATTAAATCTAAACTTCGAGTTATGTTATGAAATATAATAAAATATAAAAATTATATAAATTTATGATAAACATATGTAAATAAATGTTATACAAAAACTGAAATAGATACAATGGTATTATAAGTATATGTACATATGTTTTATTTATTAGATACAGTAGAAAAATAATTTGTAATTAATTTTTGGGTTTTCGGCTGTTTTTTGACAAAATCTTATTTTTCTATGGCTTCGAGTATAGAAGTATCCACTCTTCGACGGATTCAACAAACAGCCTAATAGTTCGTAGTGATGCTATTGCTGTATTTGTCGTTATCATATTGTTCAAAGTTCTTTCAGGCTCATCATTTTTGGAATTACTATGTGATATATAAATGCTCTAAAATTAGTTTCTATCTACTCATTTTATTCTTAAGTAGATAAAACAAAATATTACGAAATACCAAGATAGCCAGATATCATAGATATAAACAATATACTTCGACTAAGCTATTCATTACAATTTTATATTCGAGTTGACAAGACTAATAATACATTGAGTGTTATGAGAATCTCTAGGGGAATAAAAAAAAAAAATCGAGTTGTCAAGTTTTTTGAGTTATCGAAGTTCGGGTTATCGCGACTCGACTGTATAATGTTACATACGTATTATATATAATTTTACCGCGGATAAAGCTACCGCGAATTTTATAAAACTTAACGCACCTTACCTATTTCGTGTTAATATTATAGTATGTGTATTATTATTTTAAAACATAATTTATTTATGTTATATAACACTGTATGTATGTAAGTTATGTATTTAAATTGTAAAAATATTTATAAAAGAAAAGAAAATTAGTTTATTATTAAAAAATTGTGAATAATAATTAATATAACTATTTATGCATTAAACGATTTAACTAAATGATAATAGTTAATATTTATTAGTTTGATCTTATAAAATTCAGTTAATAATTAATAAAATAAAAAAAATAGTTTATTTCTACCAATAACATGTTTTTGCCATTGACCATAATATTAAAATTGTTATCAAGTATTATAAGGGTTTATATAAATCAAATCTCACGGTATTAAACAACACCCCGTGGTGGATCACTCGTTTAGACAAAAGGTTAGAATTAGGTAAGTCTCAGGTTCGAGGCTCAAGTCTGCAAAAATAAATATCTATGTTTGGAGAAAGAATAACACGTTGTTAGCAGATATAAATTATTTTTTTTATATATAATTTAGATTGGGAAAATACATCTTCATGACACATGAATTACATCAAATAGATTATATTACTGACACACTGGGAGAAATCTCATTGAATTGTTTATCTTATTTTGATATCAAATGTATTAACATCACGTGTCTGGCCATAAGGCATCATATAGCAGTCTTTGAGACATCAATAGGATCGTAAATTAAATATAATAGCTCTCAATGAGATTACTATGTGACATCTCAGAGATTATATTTTGCACAGAGGGATATCATGACATTTAAATAATATCTATTAATAATTACAATATACCATATAGTCATGATATAAAATTTAACAAAATACTAGCTAGCATTTAAAATTACCTAGTGAAACATTTTTAATTGTGATATTAAATAAAACAATCAAATTTCACTATATATTTTCGATTTGACTACTATTATTAAATATATGTTCCATATTGAATATTTGTAGTAAATGTCTTTTTGAAAACTGGAGGTGTAAAACAATTAACGATCAAGAAAATTACGGTTTAATAATGAATGCAGAACACAACGCACTATTGAAAAATAGCGTAACACAAATAATAGGTAAGTCTGAAAACAATATGAAAAATAGTGAAATTAAAGGTAATATGTCGAAAATATATTTTAATTGTTAAGTATTTTATAATATATTATATCTTAAAAACAAATAACATTATCTTTCCATATATTAGTTTTTAATAATGTACAAATAAAACTAAAATTAAATTATTCACTCTACTGTAAATCTTGCAATTTTTAAGCATTCTATCATATTGATATTACATTTTTCAATTGTATGTCGGCAAAACCTAAGTAATTTTAATCTTACTTTATTATCATAAAGATCCAATACAGTCCATCTAATAATAAATTATTATTGAATGGCCAATAATCACATTTTTAAATTTGCAGTATTGTGACGTTGTATATAAAAACCGTGAATGGCTAATTTTCTTTTGAATTACTTTATTAACAATACATTCATATCTCACATGGTTCCACGCATTAGTTTTTGCTAGGCATTTTTCTTCTTATGCTGTTTGATGTTTATACATGACCTAACTGATTTATTTAAATTTCTTATAACGTGATTATATTGTATATTCATAATGCTTCTGATTCAATACATATCATAAAAATGTTTACTGACATTTCATCCGGTCTCTATAAAAATTTGCGCCCAAAGCATACAACTTGGATTGTCTCTATAACATTTAAGATTTCTCATGTCATTTGACATTTCCAGCGTCTTTTAAATAGGCAACAACCCAGGAATAGAACTATATTTGTTTTTAGACGGCCCACCATTCCATCGATGGCTTTAAACTTTATTTCAATATTTAATACATATATTATGTAGCACAATGTAATATTTTAAGACACTCTTATTATTTACTTCACAACATTCACGGCTTGTAACCTCCCATGCTATTTCTATAATTTTTAAATATTATACACAAAACTAACTAATTAATGTAATTTCTACAGAAAATAAATTTAAAGATAAAATTAATGAGCTACTACAAATGATAATATAACCACCGGAAAGTATAAAGATCGAAACATTGTCGTAAGTGTTAAATTCTTTTCAAATAAAAATATATCAGGTAAATAATTTGTAATTCATGTTTTCAGAATAATTTTCGTATTTAATCAAAATAATGAAATCAATCTCACTAACAAATATCCATGTGGCGAGGGTAATGATAATATTGACATCAGCAAAATCCCTATTCACTGTGAACCTGTGAAAAAGTCTATGCCTATGCCTGGGCCTGTGCCTGTATCTGTGCTGCGCATGTCCAAAACCAGCATTTGCATAGTCGACTTTGCAGTGTCTGTCATTTCAAAGTTGGCTTTCGCAGATTCGGCCTTTGCAGAGTCGCTATGCCGAATAAGCCTGAGCAATTGCAAAATAGACCTACATTAAATGAGCATATGCCCGTGCGAAATCAGTATGTACCTGTGCAAAATCAGTCACTGTACAGTCAAACTGTACAAAGTCAGCCCATAAAAAACTATTTTATTAGTACAAAGAGATAAAAGCTAGAATTTCGTTTCGACAAAATTATGGACAATCTTAATTCTCGCATACATCTTAGACCTTAATTATTATACATAAAAACCGCATAAACGTCATGTGAACTTTAGTTATTCGAGGACAGAAGTCACGAAGTTGGAGCTTTATATTAACAATGAAAATAACCCCTAAGAGATCGCTATTACATAACGTCACAATAAGTATTTTACTGTAAAGCTGTCTTCATTGAACGAGCAGAAAATATAGCAAAATCTCAACCACGTAGACCCTAACCTGTGAAATTTAAGTAAAAATTAAACAGATTCAACCCTTATTACATATGAATTGAATATATACTTTGGAGATACTTTCGTAAGATATAAGGATAAAAAAGGTCATCTAACAACGAAGTTATATGTATTTTAATTATTTTCATATTTAAAATAATTATAACTTCATTGTTAGATTAAATTTTACAAAAAGCTTACGAACCTTTTCTGAAAATGTTTGAATAACAAATTAACATTCTTTAAATTTAATAAATTGTGTTGGATCTTTAAGTAACTAAATTCAAATGTCATGAATTAAGTTTGATTTTGATGTAAATTTTCTTATTTCCTATTTTATAGATGGAAATAATTTGGTTATAAGGTCCTCTTAACACTTATATATTATTCTAATACTATTGGAAGATTCTAATAATTGTTTAATTTGTATGCAAAATTTTAGTATCATTTTTATGATACTAAACATATAATGTTACTATAATGTATTTTAATTTTAAGTACAATTATTATGAAAATATATTTATGTTTATATATATCTAAGTAGTATATTTATCATATTTAGTTATATTTCTCTATCGAAAACATCCTCTATTAGTGGTAATTTGATCATTATTTCTGCCAGAAATCGTTCTTTCTGACATAAAAAGCATACATCATTATTAAACTAATAAATATTTCGCTCAGAATCTGAAAGTAAGTTTATTTAGTAAAAAATTGAAGTATAATCAAAATTAATTGAATTCCTTTTAACATTGTTTTAATTAATTTTTAATAATATGCTATGGTCTAGTATAGGTAGTAGAATAAACTTTTCAAAATTTTTCACCAAAACGAATCACTACGTTTAACTTTCACTAACTAATATTTCACGAATATTTAAAATAGTATATTTTTAAATCTT
>CM023360.1:38087055-38118846 GCA_013282895.1 Eriosoma lanigerum
TATTTTTAAATCTTAATCAAACACAAGATATTCATAAACAAAAGTCCATAATAATAATAAGTTGGTCCGTAAATACCGTAAACCTTAGAGAAATATTATTTATGAAAAATTAGAAAATATTATTTAAATGATTTTTTCTACTGAACACGAAGTTGCAGGTAAAGTAATGGTAATTTGTATAACCTTATATATAGCTGGGTTATATGTTTCATAATCAAGAATATTAATCAGGTCCCTGTTATTTTCGAGTGGTTTATCTTGCCATAATTGATACCACGATAAGGTTTGATCAATGTTTTCAAAAAATGATCCATAAACTTGACTAATAACAACATGTGTCTTTATGAAAACCGTTTGACGGTTCATATGCTTATTTTTTTTTTTTTTTTTTTTTTTTTTTTTATGTAAGTCAAATAATGTAAATATTTTCAATTTTTCATCAGAAAATCGTTCTTTAATGGACATAATAATTGAATCAATATATGGAATAAATAATGATTGTCTAAAATAGTCTTGTACACTATTAGTTGGGTAATTTTCATGATGTGTCTGTCGTGAAATTCGTCGTGGTAGTGTCAACTCTAGATTTATTTTGGATGCAATTTCTAATACTTTTTCAAATATTGCACTAAGTTGAGTCTCACAGTCATCACGATCTTTTTGTAACATAGATAAAAGGTCTTGAATTTGTCCAGTAGCTTTTTGCAAATCAACATCAATGCCTTGTAATACTGTTGAAATAATTTCAAATTTTACAGAATACTTTGATATTATTGATAACAGGACTACAAAAATGGGAGTAATTATCGCAGCTAAAAGTTCGTACCTACGCAGGTTTGTTTTACTTTTGAAATGATTTGATTTCGATATTTCTTCTAAACCTTCTACAATTGTTACAAATCGTTCATAAAATTGTCTGACACTTTTATGTTTTTCAACAAATCGTTTTTCACATAATTTAGTTAAAACACAACCAATAATATTTTTACGAACAGCATTATCTCTAAAAAATATTATAGTTTCTTTGATTTTTCCAATACAGTTTCTTACTTCTGTCACAGTGTTTAAATCATTTATAACCAAATTTAAACAATGACTTGCATAATGGAAAAAATGAGCCATTGGATAAACATTATTTATTCTTTTTTGTACTTCTGATATATGCCCTGCCATCGTTTCACTTCAATCGTAACTTTGACTAACGCATTTATTGATATCAATGTCACTACATGCTACATGTTACTACATGCATCTAAAATTGTTTTAGTAATAAATTTGGAATCAAATTCATGTAAAGAAAAAAAAACCTAAAAATTCTTCATGAACAAATTTATCCTTCAAGTATTTTACACATAATAATAGTTGCTTAATACTACTTATATCGGCTGTTTCATCAACTATAATTGAAAAACAAAAAGCTTGTTTAACTTCATTGATGATAACTGACCTTAATGTAGATGATGCACATAAAATATATATAAAAAAAGACAGATTCAACATCGAGAATTCAATACGGATTCATTGTGATTTGTGATTCCTATTATACTCTTTTATTTATAAAACAAATATAAATACTTAGGTATGTAATAATTATTATTATAATATATATATATATATAGAACCTACTTTTATATTAGTGCAAATGATTTATAATAATAAGGTCTCATAAGACAAAGGCTTCTTGGCAAATAAATATGATCGGGCTATGACCCGACCTTAACGTTGGCGCTAAATGAGTACTTCGAAATGAATATGTAATGAACACGTTAATTAAGTTATTTTAATTTCCATGTAAGGTAAATGTAATATAGTATACAAATTACAAGTAGTATAAATAAAGATCGGCAAATATTTAATCATTGGACTTTAGATTTAAAGATTATGGTGATATAATATGGATCATTATATTTTCAGAATAAAATATTTGATTCTCAATTGAAGCAAAAAATAGTAGGGTAATTTTGACATTATAAGATTATAAACATAGAAAAAGTATTATGTGAACCAGCAAATATTGATTTGGTTTCATAATATTATTCCTTTCGGCTATCACATCTAACATTACTCATACAAACATAAAAAAAACTATTTTGTAATATTACAGGTCGGAAATGATTGTTTTTCTAAATTGACGATCATCGGATTGGCTTTTATATGCAATGACGCCTTAGAATAAACTATTAAAAAAAAAAAATAGTGTAGCTTTGTATATTCTATGATTTCAGAAACAATATTCAAATTTATTTTAATTTTCCTTTCGTGTTTATGTAAACAGTAAATGAAAATTCATGAAATTTAATATTAATTATTACTTAAGTTGAGTAAAAATATTTTTTTCAAGAATATGTACGAATTATAAGGTAAAACAGGGGAATGAGATAGCTAATTGCATCATTTTTATACGTTGATATCATCTTTATATACTCTAAAAAAGAAAACTTTTATTACTTTACAAAATACTTTATTAAATCACTTTTTTTTCGTGAAGTAGTAGTTATTTATTTGGATTTTTTATTTTCCTGCATGTTTTAAAGATATTGTAAATAGCTATAATAATTGATGGTTTTCTTTATACAACTTAATAGGAGCGTCATCATGACTATAACCGTACCTTTATAAATGCGCTTTAGTTCTATAATGTGATATAATTTTGTATACTGTACCAATCGTGATCTTTATCAACTAACTGTACATCTCTGCCACGCACTTTTTAATATAGAAGACATATTTTAGGAAATCGATTTTAGAGAATAATCGTCTCTTAAGTTTGGCGTAGTAACGTCAAATGTTTATAAAGCTATTTCGATATCAGATGGTTCAAGTATGGTATATAATATGGTTTTAGGCAATAGAGTGATTACTAATAATACCAAAATCGTACAACTTATTACTTTGAATCAAGATTTTATTATCAATTTTTTTTTTTCTCTCTCGCTTATTTTGTATATTTTTCACCTTATATAAGACTATTTCATAATTCTCATTCTATCCCCGTAATTTCTGTATTCACTAATTACATCCTAGATACTGGCTTCATAATTATGTATTTAAGACTTAAGTACTAGTTGTTTTTGTTTGATTTGTTTTATTTTTTCGTTTTTCCCTTCTTTTTTAAACAATTTTTTACATTGTTTTATTAAATTTACCACACTGAAAGTTACTTATAAAAAAAAAAAAAACAAAAATTGAAACAAAAATATTTCGTATGACGGAGTACACACCGTCCAACGTTTGGTACCGACAATTACTCAATATAAGATATATATTATTTAAATATTATTATAACATCGACGTTCGCGTGTGAAAACACGGCGGCGGCGTACGAACGATACCTATATTATACATAGTATAATATCTCCGACACGGATATCGCGTTACGGGACAAAGGGCCCGAGTTCGCCTCCGCGACAATATATAATAATAATAAGTGAGAGACCGGATAAGTCCGATTCGTATACAGGGTGATGGGCGATGAGTATTCTATGTTATAAAAATGTTTATTATTTCCGAAACACAATATTCTGATCATCCTGTACACGAGTGTAGAATACTCGGCGTTCGCGGGCAGCTATATAAATATATAATATCGTCGTCGTCTCCGTACATAAAATAATATAATATATTGTAACAATAATAAACATGCACTGCAGTGGAGAACAAACGATACGATATTGCGTCGACGGCGAGTGTTTATACCTATTATAATATACGAAGACGACGGAAGGAGAAGAAGAGAACAAAGGACGGAGATAATACATAAAACGATATTATATTATTATACCTGTATAATGTGAAAGACTATAAATAATAAAAATATATATTATTACAATAATAACCGTAAACGCGGTTAGAGAGTGTCCGTATTATTATAATAATACCTGTATTATAACGCGCGAACCGCGCGGACGCAGACAAGGAGTCTGTGCGTGGTACAATAAACAATTTTTTTACATCACGAGTCGCGATGTGCTGTGCGAAAAAAAATCATTGTTTATCGGTTTTGCGCACGCGAGCACACCGTACACGCGAGCGCGATTCTATTTCTTTCTTTCTTTACCTTTACGTGTATCTAATATTATATACTCTGTGCGCTTTTGCACATTTAACACACTCTCGCACCTGTATACAGAGGGCTCGTTTTGTTAGATTATTTTTATTATACGCACAATAGAACGTTAAAATGTTGGCCAATATTATATATTTATAAATACGATATACATAATATTCTACAAGCGCGCGCGATTTATCTGATATAATAAAATACCGCCGTCGTACGCATATATAAAATATATATATATATATATAAGTATATAGGCATACCTGTAGCGTAATATACCTACGACCGAGTATCCGAGTTCGACGTGTGTAATATACAAATTGGATTTATCGTCCGTGTCGTGCAGCAGGTCTTCTCTCGCCCGAGCTCTTGTCCTCCGCTCGTATACTCGTACCAATATATATATATATATATATATATTATAATAATACTCGAATCGCAGATCGTCGACGACTATATTTTTCTCAGTTTTCCTCAGGTCATCGTCCATAAAAAAATGCGCGATTTCGACTTTTGAAGAAAACTTACATTACCTATATTATATTACCAATGCTGGGTAAGTTAGCTAATTTTTTAACTCTTCAAGTTAAGTCATTTTAATCATTTTTCGGTTATGTTAAACGTTCAGAGTTAATTGAAAAAAGTACCTTAACTTAGCTGAAGTGTTAAAAAAAAAGTTAAATTTAATCATTTTTAAACAGAAAAACTAATCTAATTTTATGTACGTTTTATTTTCTATAAAAATATATTTGTAAATTAACGTCAATAAAATAATATTAACTAAAAAATAATTTGGTAATTTACAATAAATTTAACTCGTTAAGTTAAAAGTTAAAATAGTAATTTAACTTTTTAACTCGTTAAGACCTTGCATATTGCATGTATTTAAAATAACGATATTATATCATATACATGTACATATACATGATGATCAAAAAAACCTATTATAAAAATCGTACAGAATTCATATTGCAATAACCCATTGTATATATTTTAATATAATATAATGCCTCCGTTTCGACCGTTTTGTAACATGACGTTTTTACAACTCTGTATATATAGTATTATTTCTAATTTAAAGTTTTAAATTATCTATTTTAACTTGATTAAATTTTTTAATTTCATTCAACAAGTTTGCTGCAGATGTAGTTGTCGAGTCTGGTGAACCAAATTTTCAGGTTTGTCATTCAGTCCGGTACCCATTTTTAAAATCTGCAAAAATAATAATTTTAACTTTGTCTTTTCACTACAAAATATTATCGATAACTGAACTAAATATGTGTGTAGAGTGATAATTCATGATAACATAATGCCGAAACACTATCGATAAATGATTAAAAACAAATTATAAAATACAACATAATGACGCCGAGTTTCCTAATCATCAATGTTGCATAAATGTATATATTATATGAGCAAATGCTTAGTAAAAACGCAGTTTCTTAAAAAAAAACATACGACAATCAATCTTTCGTAGCACAATTTGAATACGCCGTTTTTCCTAAGCACAGATTATATATTTAATTCCCATATTGTTTTCTTACAAGGACAAATTTCTAAACAAATAATCATATTTACGTCATTTTTACTGATGAAAAAAACAGTATATTACCCGTAAGAAAGTATTATCTCATTTTTTTTTTTTTTTTTTTTAAATAGTATAGGTGCTTTTGTTTTAATTTTTTCGTTGCATAGAAGAAGACAACAAAAGAAAATAAATGCTTAAAAACGTTCAAAATTGATAGATGGTAATTTAATCAAATCATGCGCACCGTCGTGGCCAATGTCAACAAAAGTGAACACATTAAATTTGACGATTTTTATGATTTCAATATTCATTTATGATAAAACGCGATCATTGTATAGATTTCGTCCCATTTGAGAGTATAAATAATATTTCGTTTTCACTAGTATCTACCTATGTAAATAAATTATTATACTGTGTAGGTATACTACAATATATTACGACAAACAAACAACTTTGCAAGTAAAATTCGATCGTTCCTATATCGTCGCATAATAAGTATAATATATATACCTACTCGTATTTTCGTTTTAACGTTTTTGTTTTTCGAATATTTTGAATAACTCTGGTAATATTTATGCGCGTACATCTCACGGTTACGGGTAGTCGAGAATTATTTAACATTATCGTTCGAAACATACGGATAAACCTAAAATGATTACAAAATCATACGATATTTTCGGCATCATATACGTGTATACGAGACTATATAACATTCATATTCTGTTCAATGGCTGACACATCGTAGCTGTTTATCAAATTCCACTATTGATTGTACATAGATAATAATTTGCTGAATTACTCTTTTTTAGTTTCGATTTCCCCCCCAAAAAAAACGAGTATTACACAAGTATTATGAATAGGTACTATTATAGGTACAGCTAAATGAAATACTTTTTTTGAAATGTTATAATTTAACATAACATCAGTTTATTATCAATTAAAATACTTGTAAAAATCATATACCTTTTTAATTTTATCTTACTAAATTTGATACGTTGCGTTCTTAATCCAACCATATTAAATAAAAATAAATAACAACTATATAGTATCGCAGCATATAATAGTAAATAATATTCTTACAAATATAATAGATGAAAACTGGTTGCATGTAGTGATCTGCGAATGCATAATAGATAATAACTTTGAAATTTTATGTATTATTCAACCTTAAACTTATCGGAAAAATATTTTGATTTTCGAAACCAGTTGATCGATATTAACACGGAATGGTAACCGGTATCGATGATAATTATAGTTAATATTATGTTAGGCATGTAATATGGTAATTAAATAAAATGCATAATAAACCTATAAATAAACTTAGATTAAATTATTTTGAAAATAAATTAAATTTGTTCTATATAAAACAACATTAATAATCAACTATTTATACCATATATATATATTGGCGGTTTTTATTCATGTAAATAATTAAAAAATAGAAACCATATTATTACTTAGATAAACTTAAAACGTATTTTTTACTAATTTACAATATTAAAATTACAGGCGGATTACAGAAGAAAAATAGAAGGAATACAATGATTCCGAAAATATGATTCTGAGCGAAGCTCAATATAATACAATATATTATACTGATAAATCGTTCCAATATTTTACCACTTGTATAAACTACCCACTCAAATAAATTTTTAAGTCCCTATAAGTTTAAAATTACATTAGTTATCATGAAAATCTAAAATAAATTTCGTCCAAATTACAATTTCCGTGAATATTGCCGTTTTTCCGTTATTTTTTTTTATTAATATTAATTATTAAACAAATATATTGCTTTGAAAATTTGAAATAATAGTAAATGTCATAATTTGTAATAAACGATTTTTAGTTTGGCAAATTTGTAGATCAACGAACATGATTTTGCGAATAAAAAAAACTATATTAAACCATTGCCGGAACAGATTCAGAAATTATAGTATGTATTATACACTGTTGCGACAAATGTGAATTTATAAGAATTTATGTTGATTCGGAATGATTTATATTATTATCGTCGTTATAACAGTATTTACCATAGGTATATTATATTGTGCTTTTCAATTTTTCTAATGGAATTATTTTTCTGCTATTTGTGTATTGTCCAATAAATTTTCCATTGCATACCATAATTTCTCTTTTTTTACACGCCTATATGGGTACTATAAATCTATTATCCAATTGCTATCTGATAAAACAATTTTATCCTAAAGGTATTGCGCACACGTGTCATTTCGTTCTAGCATTCCTGTTCGAGCCCTTTATCTTCTGTAAAATATAAAAAAAAATTAAACGGGAATAGAAACTGTATACGTATGTACGTACGGAAAATAAATATTTTAAAGCCGATTTTTTATTGTGCGCGAAACTGTTTTAATTTTCTATTCTTGACAATTTAGTTTCCGACTTTTTCGGATGAGATATTATGGTTATGTTATTATATCAAAAATGTAAAACGCGTAATCGTACAATATGACGTGTTTAAGGGCACTCGGTGAGTTGAGTGATTATCAAAACTTCGTGGGTTTCGCAATGTATAAATAATTTAATATAACACGACACAATATCAATATCAGTAATATTATTTTATTCTATTTTCGCCGGTCATGTACCTACTGATAACATATTATAATATTATCAATTTTCCTGAATTATGCGTAGGATATTTGACAGATATCTATTTTTTATTATAAAATAATGGTTGTTCGTTTTTCGTTCGTCATAGTTTTCGTAATCGCGTGTTGGTTATAATTATTTATAATCACACTTAATCGACAGTATTATCAAATAAATACTGCGGTGTCGGATAATGTGACATTTATATTTTTCTTTGATTTCCTGTATTACGTGTGTTGTTGTTTTATTTTTTTTAACGTGGGTGTTATCATTATAGATAACTTATCAATAAAACAATATCATCGATAAGAGTGAACCACTCTGTAAATAATTTATTATGATGCGAGTATTATTTTTACGTCTGGCGAACGATGTGCAGTTTATTGCTTCTATACTTTAGATTTCCTGTCTGCGTATGTATAGATGATATTGTATTATACACTTATCGGTCAAGATAAAAACATAAACATATTTTAAATGCTAAATATATCATGCAATCGTATTATTATTTTCCTGACGTGTAGGCCACTCAAACGTGAACGCAAATGATTTTGATACGCAATTATTGTATAAATAGATAAATATAATGTATGATATGAATATACGATTAGAGGAAATGACGCAGGATATAATTTTCTGAATATTGAATATTAATATTAGAATATTTGGTGTTTGCAATCGTTTTATTACATTGATCTAAATCTGTTTTGAAGACTGCAATTTAATTATAGTTAATTCTTAATTATAAGCTTTAGTTTATGTATATTTATTATTTAATATGATTTTTATTATCATTTAAATTTATATGCTTTGGGTTTAATATAGAATAACACTATATTTAAACAGATGTATGAATATATGATTTTACAATAAAAAATATACCTAGTAGTATTAGTAGACAATTTAGATGCAGTTTATAATTCAATTAACTAAGAATATTATTATATAATATATTATTTACATTTTTAAGAGTAATACAAGTTTCTATCGTGTAGAAACCGGCTAGGTTAGATGAAACAGTTTTTAATCGTATTTTATCACTGAAATATATAATATTTGAATAATTTTAATTTGGTATCTATAAGTACATTGTTGATTTTTGTTTAAATACACATCTATACATATATTTTGTGTACAAATTGGCTAATTAGCAAGTATACCTAAAAGGTGAATAAACAAATAATAAATCAGTTAAAATTAATAAATACACGATAATTTAAATTAATATTGTGTATATTTATAAGGTAATGTCTTGAAAATGTATAATTACAACATAAATTGTCGAATGAAAATAATTAATCTATAGTGATAACTGTAATAAATAATAATGAAATATAGATTTAATTTATGCAATTTAATTCAAAACATTTAATATTATGGTTAATTATTATTATTATTTGGTCTGTATACTATAATAATAAAGTAATACTTCACAAAGTTTTTCATAATATTATTATTTAGTCATTATTTAATTGTCCTTCTTCTTTGCCTAATTTCTCTAACTCAACTATATGGGGTCGGCCATAGATTTTGATCGCCTATATCTCGTCCATTCACACCATTAACCTTCATACTACTCTCAATTCCGTCTATCCGAATCTTCAACGGTCGTTCCCTCCCCTCCAACCTTCCATAAAAACTCTCACTGTCTCTGAATCATTAGATCCACCACTAGTCGTCCTGGGAGCCAAAATAGTAGGTGAGGTGCTAATTCTCGAGTTGACCCTCCGACGTCAATTAAAAACACAGTCGGTACTACCCGTCAGCACCCCTGATCGGCTTGCCCCTCAGGAAGCTGTGTTCCACAAGGTTGAGGATTCCTCAATGAGAAGCCTACCTCGGCTGCAATGTGGCGGTTATGGATCAGCGCTAGATAGTAAACAAACCTCTACACCCAGAGGGGAGACCACGAATGGAACTTCGTAGGAAATACCTTTGTATATATGACGTCACTGTTATCGTATTTATAAGATTATCAATAGTGTTATCAATAATAAACTCTCCAAGTATTCAGCGTTTCAGTATATAAAACATAAATGTATAATTTATAATTTAAAATTATAAATGAATTCGTAATGACGTAATATATATTGCATATTATACATTATGTATAAATGTACAATAATAAATTAATAATATAATAAATATAAATAAGTAAATAATAATTTAAGAACATTAAAACATTTTAAAGAGTTAATTGTTGCGTTAATAATCATTTAAAGAAATAATCAATTGTTTATAATAATTAAATATCTGATAAACTCGATTTATTTATAATGTTTAAACTTCGTTACAGTCGCTTATTAATGATTTTTAAATAACTAATAATTCAGTAAAAGGCTTCGTTATGTCTAATAATTTACTTTTTTCTTTGAATAAAAAATGTCTGCGGTTCTATTTTTCAGTTTACCTAAATTAATTTTTGTGTTTTTAAAACTCACGTCCTTGTCGTTAGCAAAAATGTCAGGTAATTATATCGTCACAATATTTTAAAATATTGGTCTTACACCCGAAACCGATTGGTAAGAACAATATTGATAACAGTATTAAAATGATAATAGTGACGTCATGGATCCGGAGGTTTTATCGTGCGAAGATCCATTCGCGACCGGACCCGACGCGTATTACATTTGATGAGCCGCTCTCCAGAAGAGTATGGATTTCGGTCTGGTAATGGTCGTGGTAATCGCTTACGAATTCTCAGCGTCTTTTGAGTAACGCACTAGCGTTAATAAAAGGTGCTTCGATGTAAATTTAGGCCAAACAAAACCAGAATCTCGTGTCTCTGAATCCGTCTCTCACCATAACATGCCAAATCCATTTCGGCCTATTAATTTCCCCCTCAATTCTTACACTTCCCCTTACGTATAAATTGTTTATTCTATTATCAGCTCTAATAGTTACTCCTCACATATATCTAACCATTTCCATCTCCTTTACACTATGTTCCATTGTTTTGCACATTACCCTACACTCTGGTCAGTGGTGGCGTGAACTTTTTTTTTTTTGACAACGCAACACTTTTTTTTAACACATTTTATTGACAATTTTGTTCTTGTACACTATATTTAATATAGTGTTATACAATATGCCAGCAGTTCTCAACCTTTGTGTATATGCGGCCCAATATATTTACCTGATTTTTCGTGCGACCTTATTAAAAAAAAATTCCCCCCTTAAGTTTTTCAATCACCATAACTATTAGTTTATTTTAATGTAATTTTTAGCTTTGGCTACCTATTCAAAATTATTCGCAACCCAAAACTGGGTCACGACCCATAGGTTGAGAAACGCTGCAATATACGAAATTACTAAATAATAACTATAATAATAACAATCATAATTCGTAACACATAATATCCTAACTTGATCCAACCACCCCTATTATAAATGACGCAACTGCGTAATTATAACACTGATCACGCCGCCACTGACCCTAGTTATTATTTAACTATCGATGTAAATATTACGACGGTTTTCTTTTTGATATAAGAATATCAATCTTCTTCAATCATTTCTATCTCCGGATAATTTTACCGGAATCCGATGCTGTGCGGGAAAAAAATTAATTTTTTTTTTTTACGAATTTGTTTTTGACGTAAGTAGCGCGTACCCGTTGCGGTGTGTTTGTGTCGTCCGTTTACGGCATCTCTTTCGGGATATTCGAATATAAAACTTCGTTTGGTGTTAAAAAATATATAAAAAAAATCGTGAGATGAAACAAGGAGAGAAATCCATCCGCGAAGTTTCGAATATTACATTACAGTAGCACGTATAAAACGCAGCGTACACTTTTTGCGGGTAAAAAAAAAAACGAAACCGTCGAAACCGGTCGTCTACAGCCGGGTATAAATAATTAAAATAAATACGTATTGTTATTATTTTGACGAATGCCAAACTTGTGTGAAGTCGCACCGGCGGATGGTTTTGATTATATATATATATATATATATATATATAAAATACATTTTTTATTTCGTTCGAAATATCGGAGGACACCTACGATTCGTCGCGCACACTGACAACGTTATATATTTTTTACAATGTGTGTTAAAAAATATAAACATATTTCTTAAACTTCGTTCGGATTCCTCTGACGGCTAAAAACGTTGTGTAATTAAGTCCAGTGGCGGACCTACGGGTGGAATTTTTGTTTTTTTTTTTTGGGGGGGGGGGGAATTATCCCCTTTCTGGTAGGTAAAATAAAGATTTTTTTATAATATAATTTAATTTTTTTATTTCTATAACCTATACATATATGTACACGGAAAAAACTATAAAGTTGTAAATATCATAAATATCATAAATAGAATAAATAAATAAATAGTTACTCTAACAAAAATCCATGGTAGTTACACAGATTAAATAAAACCAGATAGGAAACTAAGCCGTTGACTCAAAACGTACACAAAAAAATTCAACCTCACGTCATAGTGACAACATTCATATAATGAAATTATTGTACACTCATTTTACCATAAAATTGTACCATGAAAAATATTATTATCATATAAATTTCGTATATTCATATTTTATAAATCTTACAGTATTATAGTATACTAATATTTTATTTGATCTGTGTTAAATATTTATTACAAAACGTAATTAAAGCAAACCAAAATTTTAAATGTCGAAAGAATATAATAAAATATACAAAAAATGCATAAGTCAATCGTACACAAAACACAAGTGACAAATCACGAATTTGAAATTATAAAATCGCAGTCAAAGAATCTCGCGCGTATCGCAGCGTTTGATTAACATAACATATAACAATCAAAAATTCATTGACGTATATTTTCTATTTTTCTTCAAAAGAAATTTATTTTTCGTTAAGTGGTTACTCTGCCGTCAGGTTGAATTTTGGTTTGTTTAGATTTTCGGTTTAATAGGAAGTGTCCTAGGCATGGTAGTTTTATAGGAACTATACCATTTAACATAATTATAGTCGTTGTTTGGTATATCATTTTTATTCGTCGACGGTTATCGAAATTATAATTCTTGTAACTTGTCACGTCAACGAGCCACTAGATATCGGTGTATACATATTATTTTATCCTACTTTAATACAACAAATAATAGGTATACGGTCGAAAATTCCGATGCGATAATATATTGCGCGCGTTCAAAGAGACGAGTTTGAAATTTATGAAAATTATGCAAAACCAGATGTCTAAGCCGTAGCGCGACGTTCGCCGACAGTATATATTTTATATTATCACATTATATAAGTAAATGCCTGTGTGTGTGCGTGTTTTCGTAAAATTCATATATTCGAAAAATGTTTCAATAATATTGTTTTGTTGTGGGTACACCTACCTATATTTATATTTTATAACAGCGTGGAACCGTCGAAGTGTCGAAAATGAAATCGGACGCGGTCGGGTAATATTTAAATTCTATTTATATTTGTACCTATTTTATAAATTTTAACTTTTATATATACGTATTTCGCTCATGAATACTGTTCTAAATTTTACAAATTTTTACCTATCGACTTTCTATAATTTATTATTTTTTTTAATACCAATTGTGACATTTTAAATTTACAGTGATACACGTGTGTTTTGATTTCAAAATGTTGCAAGTACATTGTGTCGACTTATAAATTTCACAAATGGATTTGGAAATAATAATAAGTAAAATGTTGATACTATTTTTGATTTCATAGTAAGTCATAGAAATGTGTATATTAGTCATTACAATGAAGTTATATTTACAGTCCACTACACATGATTTTTTTTCCATGATTTTTAGGATAGTTATCCGATTTAGAAATGATAGAAATTCAAATTGAAAGGTAAGAGAGAGAGGAAGAGATTATTTCCAAAAATAGGTGGACAAATAGAATAGAAAATGATATCATGATAGTTTGTATGAAAGAACGAGAGATAGGAGGTCGAGTTCTATGAAGGTATCTATCGAGACTAGGGTGGCCATTTAGTTGTGAATGTGAGGTGAGGTAGAAAAAGAAGATAAGACTTGAAAATAATTGGCGATTGTAATTTCTTGTAATTTGTATTTAATTGTAAATAGTTTGAGATTGATATTAATCATCATGACATGAACGGCCGCTACCCACAAATTGCGTATAATCCGAAGTAGTAAGTTCAACAAAACAAAAATACACAATCATATCATATTTTTTAATTTTTCAGAAATAATATTATCTATAATCTATAAGATAGCAAAAATAATGCAATACACTTGATCATGTATTACAAACTACTTTAGATAACTCATTGCAATAATTATAATAATACGGAACGAGAGTATATACTCCGAGCGCAATAAAAATCTGTATGGCGAATTTTCTATATTTATTATATAATATATAAAAAAGAAATCATAATTTCGCCCATTTTTTAGTAGTTTTTCTTCTCCCGAGGAAAAACTTTTGAAAAATTCGAAAAATGAGTCGGATAAAATTAAAATAAAAGCAACAATTTGCTAACAGAGAGCGTACCCTATTCGTGGTAACCGGACCATTATTTCTACCCGAAAAATTGTTTTCGTACATAAAAAAAAAAAAAAAAAATAGTGACAGCTGATAGACCGAGTTCACGAACGTCAGCGGGATCCAAATATTATATTATGTTTCATGTGTTTGGAACGAGGAAACAAACGAGAAAATATTTCGTTTTTATCGTTGTTTTATACGACGCGACGTACTAAGGTGAAGAGGCGGCTGACGATGACAAAAATGCGGACAAATAAATGGCGCTCGCCCGAACTCCGTCTAAAGCTGTGACGGCGATTTATATATTATATACGACCGGTGACTGTCGTGTAGTGATGGAAGCGCCGCCGCCGCCGCCGCCTTTTCCTGTCACAGAATCAGCCGACGAGATAAACTCCGCTACGCGCAAGAATTTATAACAATATATTATTATTATTATATTGGCCTTCTCCGCGACGCGGTTACGAGCACGCGCGTTTTTTTTTTCACCGCTCGTCCGTTCGTTTTCTCAGTCACTTTTCTGCGTCTTCCTTTCTCTCTCCATTACGAGTATAGATATTATTATTATTATATTTTGTACGTTGTTCGTCTCGGGTTCGACGCAGTGAGGGATGGTCGGGTTAAAGGACGCGTAATGGTCAGTCGAGTCACTACTCAGCAACGAGCGACATATTAATTATCATTATATTATATTAAATAATCGTGTCCGGATGTATAATATTTACGAATATTTCGTGTTTTCAACCGCTGGCATTGAAACTCTTCGCGAAAAAGAAAAATTAGAATACTTCATTTATGTTGTAGTATAATACGATACAACGCGTGTTGTATATTTCATTCGACATTACAAGAATAAAGTAAAAATAGCGAAGTTGTTTTATAACATATAATGTTTCGTTTATATTTTTGAGTTTTCTCATAGATGGTTTACACACGTAGTAAAATTTCGAAACGGATTATACGTTTATTTTATTGAGTTTCGCTCAGAACCGTATTTTTGAATGCAATATCATTGCAATCTATATATCAAATCTTAATTATAATAAAAGAATAAATTCTCCGAGGACCGCAAGGACGAAGGAGGAACGTTTGGAATAGAACTTTCCGCTTTTTTTATAATTATATATTACATAATATAATGTTGTTTTTAAATAGTTGCTGACATACGAAAAAAAAGTTCTATATTTAAACAAATATTTAATGTAACAGTTCCAAAATTTATTTTTATAGATATGAAGAAACCTGGGTTTTCATGCATACTAAAACTAAAAAAAAGTTGTTTATTACTTTGTGAATTTTGTAATTTTCCCGTCATTTTTTGGTAGTTTTTCTCTCCCAAAGAAAAACTAAATTCAAAAAATTAGTTATCAACGAAATAATTTTTTTTTTATGGGATATATACGTGTATAATTGACTGTTATTTCTACCCGAAAAAAGTATTTTTAGACATAAAAAATACACATCATTCACCTTGCTCATAATCTAAAAAACAGATAGTACATACATATTACTGCTGAATTAATTTATCGATTTATTGAAAGATCGCAATCGGCGTACCAAGTACGATATTTTATTATTAAATCAAGAATAATATAAGTGTTTTTCTTTAATCTATTCTAAATTTTAATCGATTACCATTTTACATAATAAGTAGGTAATGTTGTAATACGAAAACGAGACAGCCGCTGGGTAGATATACTTTTTTCACACTTTCCACTCGTTTTAATAATATGCTGCAAGACAATAATATAATATTATCATAATTAACTACACGAAACTAGACAATGGGATTATTGTTATAATATTATTAATTATATACAGATCATGTACGTTCCATCATCAGGTAGGTACCTACGCCACCTGCTGGATGTGTGAACCTCCCACAGATCGTCATTATAATATTATTGTTATGATCATCGCGACGGATTTTTCAGATCGGCTTCGCGACTGACGATCGACGGAATTAAACGATTTTTTTTTTTTTCTAATCCGTTATTTAAAAACCATAACGAACTTAACGACTTCCTGTATGCTAGCGATATTATAAACGTTCTTAAATTGTTAGTATCTCACATGATGTATACAATGTTATACAATGTTAGAAATTATAAAATATTTTAGAGTTACGACGATGTTCACACGCACGTTGTACACGATCCGTATGTAATTTACCTTCAGTACTGTCTGTCATATTATACGTTTAATTCTTTCACCTGAGTACCTATAACCATGGTACATGTAACGGGTCTATTAACCGTGCACCAAGATGAGTCGTTATACATTATTTTTTTACGAATATATTGATAATGAATCATTTGGAATCCTTTTGGAATCTATTCGCTATTTCGTATTGGCTATAAATATAATTAATAAAATCATTGACAATTAAATGTATCGATTGCTTAATTGATATATAGTTTACATTGGATTTAGTATATCTGAATTCAACACCGAGTAGAAGTGTTATAATATATAAGTAAGTAATGAAATTGATAATGATAATAGATATTAAATAGGTTATAAAAATAGTATATGACTGTCCGGGTTTTCGAAAGCACGAACATTGTGTTAGTATAACCAATGGTAATAACTTATTATAATAAATAAAACTGATGTCATAGGTAATTTTTGGGTGTTATTAGGATTAAACATATCGTGGTTTAAAATGTATTATTAATTTTTCCGTAGTTTATAGTTAATTGAATATAATATTTACAGCGAGTTTTCATGCATATAAATTATCACGTAGTTACCTACCTATTATTGTTATTTTACATAATTTTTACAGTTTTAATGATATTGTATATAATATTATGTAGTTCCGCCGCTGAAGAAATCGATTGAAATTTAAAATGGTACTTAGAAATTATTTTTCGATCAAATTATATTTTGACCTTTTTATTTTTGACCAAAAACGTCTGATCATATAGCCTTTCGATCACGTTCTTCAATCTTTGACCGTCGATAAACCTATTTAATTCATGTAATTCTCAAAAATGTAAAAAAAAAAAAAACAACAAACAAAACACTTAACAGTTCAGTGTGACTACTAATAAAAAATCGGAACTTTGTCGATTTTTTGCCATTTTTTGATAATTTTTCTTCTTCTAAGGAAAAACTTTAGTGAAATTTGAAAAATGAGATTTATAAAAAACCAATATGATGCAATTCGATACAGATAGCATACACTACTTGTGGTAATCAGACCATTATTTCTAATAAAAAAAAAGTTTCATAGATAAAAAAAATTTTTTTTAAAAAGTCTTCTTTGTAACAACAATACATTTTTTGCTCCGCTCAGAATCTAAAATATAATATGATTCGTTTATATTTATTCTGTTCCAAAAACAGCCAGCTTAACAAAAATTAGTTTATTCCAAAGCGTTGCTATTGACAAATTAAATACTTATTATTACTTACTTATTATTGATATTGTTTATCTGCCTTAGTATGATAATTCGTAATAGAACATAATTGTATTATTTTCAGTGAAGTATATTATATATTATATTTTATTATTGAATTTTATATTATATACATTTGTGAACAATAATTTTTATAATGGACAATACATACGTAGAGAATATAAGGTGTTTAATTAAAGAACCAAAAACTCCAATAATTAAACCGGATATGCATCGATCAATATTTGCAGACTCAATTAAGAGGGATTACAGAACAAATAAACTTTGTCACCAAACAATGGGATATGCTAAGACGCCACTTAATCCGCCGTCAGAGTTCTTAAAAAAACACACAAGAGTAGTAATGAGACCTTACGTTGGTAATATTTTTATATATTTTAACATAAATTATTGTTGTATTTTTAAAACTGCATTGCCTCCTGTATAAAACATAGTTTGAGTTTGTGGTTGGTGATTTTTATAGTAGATATTCAATGTCCACTTTTCGATTATACTCCTGTCGACCTATCGTGAAAATCATTCTGATTTAGTCTCATACCGACGTATGATAAATATGAAGTTTCCAAGTTATTTCACATGTATATTATATATTCGTGATAAACTTTAAAATTTAAATCTTTCATCCTTTTAAATGTAATGAATTGTTGAATACAAATAATAGTATGAAAAATTATCCTTTGAAGTGTTTAATATCTATTTCCAGAGAGGAAAATCTACCATTAAAATATAATATTAATTATACACACAATTACGTTAAGAATGTAAGCATTACAATTTATGACAACTTATGGTTATTACATCCTACTGACTATGCAGCGCATTACCAATATATTTGTATAAAAAATTTAAAACACATTAAAAAAACTAAAAAACAAATTTTTGGTTTTATACATATGCCTCTGAATATCTATTGTTAAAGTAAAATTTGACTGACAATATTTTTCGAATTTCGTAATAAAGCTATTAACTATTCCAATTCCAATTTCTATTTTTTTTTTTTTTTTTGAGTGGGGGAGGAGAGAAAACTCATCTTAATATTCAATTGTTGAAAACTTATATTTTTAAAGCGTTTAGTTCATCTTCCCAACAATAAATATAAAAAGTAATAATCACACTAATGAAGTACGACTTTGATGATTTTCGGATGTTTGAACACAATTTAGTTTTGAGAGCGGATCCAAATTTCAAACAGATTTAATAATTCTATGACTTGACGAAATAGCATACAACATATTTTATTTATCAGAAGATATTATAATAGTGATAAACTTTTTAAGTAAAATTTTAGGGACCATAATATTACATAAAGATTAATACAAAGGCAAATTATGAACTAAATTGGGGGTCCTATTATAATTGTATGTGGCTCATTTAGAAGTGTGATGCATCTCCAGCACTTAGTGCAGCGCTGGTACAAGTATTGTACATATATCAATTTTCGTTCTATGGATATCAGCGTTGTAAATAATAAAGGTTTAATTTTACCGTACTTAGAAATAACCAAGAAAAATATGCCACAAAAAACTACGCAACAACCTGTTGCAACATGCGTGTCGCCTACCAAAAAAATCATTAAAAAATCACCAAACAACATCATAAGAGAAAATATTTTAAACGCCAAACGTATAGTACCACCATTGCCTAAGTCACAGATACAAGACACGAGAAACGGCCATATTATAAACGTGTTACCGTCCAACGTTTCCAAAAAGGTATGTAAATATTACATTGTTTTCAAAAATGTATTTATATTCATAATTGCATTTGGATTTTAAAATATCTTGCGAAAAAGATAATTTTCGCGTAACTTCCCCTGTCAAAAACATATGGTCTGTGCTTATATTATATAATATTAACCCGTCATATTGAGCATTATTTTGACTGATTCATTTACGTGAACGGTGTAATTATTTTCTATGCATGATTTTTTTGTTCTTTTTATTATTAATAAATTGAAATTTTAAATGAGAAAAAATAATATTTTATTATATTGTACATTTTGTAAATAATTGACCGGAAATTCATTATATATTCATCATGTAATCGAGCTTCAATACCTTCAATATAAAACATCTGTCGGTATTGGAAACTACATTTGTAGTTCTCGAGATTAGTTGCATCGAGAGGTAATGTACCCAATATTGAAATTAACATTTAACAATACATTATTGTGTTATTTATAAGCTGGCTTAAACATCAGTAAAAGTTTACAGTTAATCCATTGCAATTAAAATTAAAAAGAGGAAAAAATAATGTTCTAAATACGAGCGGTGGGTAAATTATTTTCAAATACTGACGACACTTTGTGATACATTAAAAACGTACAAAAATAACCCAATATCTGTTGAAATTTATTGATCGTTATGATATTTGAGGTTAATATAATTCATTGAAATTTATAAATATATTTTGACTACAATATATATAAATATGACTGGAGTCTATATAAATAGCCTGTGCACGCAATGATGGATTAAAATAATATAATTTCTTAAAAATAGTTTAGCAATAAAATTATTGTATAAAACTTAATACAATTGTGTTGCAAGGGTTATGGTAAAACGCCTGCATATTTAGTGGCAATTAAAAAATCGAAGGAAATCGAAATACAAACGGAATTGGCAAGGAAACAAGCGATAAAACCGCCGTTGCGATGTTTGCCCGAAGAGGAACGAAGAGAATTATTAAACGTATAAATTGTCCTTTTTTTATTCATATTTTTCCCCAAACTTTTTTCAATAATATTCTAATGTGTATATCATTTCATATTTGTCCTTCCCTCAAAAAGGGCTTGAAAACGAACTGGACTGAGTTGCAGAAAGAATATCTACTGATGCCAATAATTACCGAAACCATTTCCAAAATTAATAGAAAAATCGCATTAGAAAAACAATTGAATACCTTAGAAAAAGATATTCTACTGCTGGAGAGAAATCAGGAAATTTATGTTTGTCAAGATATGTAATTTTCTATTTGATTTGTTGTACGTACGCGTATCCCTTACTTGTAATTTTTTAAGAACGAATCGACAAACGGACACGATTCTTGGTCAATTTTAACATCTTTTCGATTCATAGTTATTCAATAGTTTAGTCATTTCGATAGCTAAGTGGAATTTAGTTAAAATTTTAAGACTGAAACATTCCCTATGTTTTATCGTAGATGTTTGGTACCATGTTATCCATAGTATAAAACATATACAATTAAATATGGAAATATTCCAGTCTTTAAATTTCTAAATACTATAATTCAAATTTCACTCATTTATAGTATAATATTAATCTTATATTTCCGATCTATAGATCAAGAATCTATAATATTTTATTAATGTTTGTCGACATAGTATAAAGAGGTACATATGTGTATTGTAAATATTTTTAAAAATATGTAAATAAAAATAAAATAAAAATAAAAATATTGAATCATCAATTTATGATAATCTATATTCTTATTTTATTTATATTAAATATAGAAACTTTATGGTTTGGAACCCCAGAAAAACAGACAAAAAAAAATATATTTAATTTCTAAATAGAAATTGATACTTCATATTGTCAGTATCAACATTTTTACCATGTTTATATTATTGAAATATTTACGTCGTGCATAATAAAAATTTTGTTTTAATTTAATTTTGCAATTTTAGATTCTGAACAAAGCTAGGAATGTATTGGTTTTACAATGATTTTTTTTTTCTAATTATTATTATTTATTTTTTATGTCTTACATTTTTTTGGGTAGAAATAATGGCCCAATTACCACGAGTAGCATTTTTTTCAGTTGAAAATTGCATTTACTTTATATTTTATCCAGCTCATTTTTCAAATTTCTCAAAAGTTTTTCCTTCGAAAAAGAAAAACTACCAAATATTGGCGGAAAAACGGCAAAATTCATGGAAATCAAAATTTTGATGAAATTGATTTTAGATATTTATAATAAGTAACGCAATCTAAAATGCAATTTAATTATAATTTAATAGTATTTATTAAGTTCTGGGAAATAACATCGGTCACGACATGTTTGTCGTGACAGTAATATAATAATATAGGCTATTTATATAAATGAATTAATATATTTTTATAACCGAACACAGAATATTAATTACTAATGAGTAATAAGTATTTATTAGGAATAATGTATAGTCTTTTCAGAATAACGTCATATATTTTTAGCCAAGATGTTATTTTACGTACAAAATGTGTCTGAGACAATGAGAATAAAAAAAGTAATTAGAAAAAATAAAATATTTTCGAAAAATTTTATCTTATTTTCACAAAAAAATTTAGATCAGTGAAATTTTTAACTAAAATATCATACTTAGATAACTTATGTTTATTTATCTAAATAAAATAAAAGAAAAAAAATTATCTAGATATATAACATTAGGGGTTATTCGTGCTATATTATCACATATTCTCGTACAAGAAAATATGACGATAACATAATATTGATAATAAATATCGAATGCAACTATGCAAGATGCACAGAAGTCAATTAAAAAAAAAAAAAACACTCACTATACTTAATTACTTACATACATACAACTACTAATAATCCAATGTTTTCACTAATTTCTACATCTTCTAATATTCATCTACTCAAGCGTAAAATACAACGGGCACGTAAACAACAACTTTAATTACCTAACGAGTAACCAATTAGATAATTTATTAGTTATAGATCCGATTGATTTTAATCTTTAATTGCTGGCAAAATTACAAATCCACAGGTGGAAATCTTTTTTTGAAATATAACACTGGTATAAATATATATATATATATATATATATATATAAGCTCAGTCAGTACAAAATGTACCTACTGATAATATTTCTTTTTATAAGTTGTCTTATTGTAGCAATGGTACTTACAATTTTCAAAATTGGTTTTATGCATATTCAGGAGTAGGTATGTCATAAAGCACTAATCCAATTTTCATATTTGTGTATTTAATATTTATAATTAACTAACCTAACAATAAGATACATTTCACTGGTGGTAATCGGACCATTATTTCTACTAGAAAAAAGGTCTTTTTTCATTAAAAAACAGAAAAATGAAACATTAATGTGAAATTTTCGCACATCACTATCAGACCAATATATTCTTTTCTCAGCTCAGATCTAAAAAGTATTTATATGAAAACTAAGTTAAATAAACATTCTAAAATTACAAACAATTGTTCATATTAAACTATTTCTAAAATAGTTATGATGACTCTGCATTTATGTTGCAATTAGAATAAACTATAATATATTAATAATATAAGACTGAAAAAATTAAAAAATAAAATGACTTATTGAGGTAAAGATATTAATAAATTATATTGTACTATAATTGTGTGTAATTCTATTAATATATAGTAATAGGTAATGAAGTGGTTTGGTATACACAACAAATTTTAAATAAAAAAATTGAATAAAAATCTTTTACAAATTTATATTGTACTTATTTTAATATTTATTAATTTTATTCTTAAAAATTTCAAAACAAATTACATTTTTAAAATTATTATTATTTTTTATTGTAATAATCGCCATTAATTATCCTGTGATTAGTTAAAACTACTACTCGACGCGTATTCTGACGCTTTATCTTTTACAATTTCTGTAATATTTTTAAATTGTGTCCTTTGTTGTTCAATAATCTTTTCACACCACTTTTTGATGGATAGTACGTCTGTAATTTGAATAATTGGCCATATGGCCTATATGAATATTTATTACTAAAATTATGTTCAGTTGTATATTTAAGAGTTAAAAATTAATAAATAATTAAACATAATATTATCACTGTAACTAAATATAACTGGATAGAACTTGCCAAGTGATAATATTATAACATATAGTTACGTAATATAGAGCAACAATATTATACAATATTACAGAGCATTGTAAAATATATTATTTTAATTGAACTTAGTTAACATTGATTATCGTGTATTGTTCATAAAAAATTAAATAAATATTAAAATTATGTTGGTGCCTAATATTTATTTATCTTAAATTTATATATATTTATTTATTGCGTTTTCATAATTGAAATTGGTTTTTATACTATATCAATTAAAAACGTTGCTTATAATTATTTTTTAATATTTATTTTATGCCTTAATATCTGAAACTCTTTTCTCTCTCATTTTGTTTAAAAACATAATTATAATATTATAAATTATCATTTCATACTAGGTTTAAAGTTTAATGCGGCTTCTTGACGTAAATAATCACCATATTGTTCCAAATATGTACCTAATTATTATAAAATAATTATAATAATATTTTGTTTTGGTGTGAAACTTTTTACATTTATTTGTTTAATTTAATTGTTTCATGATAGTATTATATCAATAAAATCACATAATAAATAAAATATCCGTTAATTGCCTGTTGAATATATTTAGTTTTTAATTCAAACTGCGATTAGAAGAATATTTTTTTGTAGGTAAGTATATCAGTTTTTTTTTCTTAAATTTCATTAATTAAAATATGGTTTAAAAAAATTTATTTGTGGTATAAGATTAAATAATATAATAATTTACCTTTGAATTTTATGTCTACAACTATAATATCGATGTATAATATTATTAAAATAAATGCTATTTACATTGATTATTTGAGTAAAATATAATTAACCTATAAAACCTTCCATTAAACAATTATAAGTACTCGTTAATCTCTAAAAAGTTCTCATCTAAAATATCTACATAATTATACTCTTTTAATAAATTGTTTTTTTAAACTAAAGATAACATTAGTAGGTATATTAAAGATAATTTAATTTAATTAAAAAAAAAAAAAACAGTTCTACTTAGGACTATTTATTAATTTCAAATTTCAATACATTTTTTTAAACTAATAATAAAATTCAATATACTTAGTACTTACCATAATAAAAATAATAGTCCAAAAATATTTCTTCCATATCCGCTAGAGCTAAAGTAAAACGTTATGCCATATTTTATTATATTGTCAAATAGATATTATATAAATTAATTATATGACGTTTACACATACACCTTTTAAATTTTTAAATATTAACTCACCTCTTTTGTGTTTAAGAATTAATTCAAATATATTATCTAATTTTCGTTTAACAAAATAACATTATCTTACTACTTTAAATTGATAAAATCAAATATTTTATTTTAATTGTTAAAATTAAACTAATATTCCTACAATGGCAATAAAATATTTTGTAATTTTATTTTGTAAAAAATGTAAATTTTTCTAAATGTATATATTGTAATATACCTGTAATTTATTTATATTATATAAATGTATATAAAACCTTACTCCCTATCCAATGTTTTCGTATATTATATCATTACGTTCGAATTCATCATAAAGTATAAAACATAAATAGCTAAATATTGTGAAGTAATATAATAATAAATTAAAAATGTGTTAGGATAATAAATTATACAATAAATTAATGACTCAGTTGAGTTAAGAACAAAAACTATTTCTCTAATTGTTTTAAAAATATACAACATTATATATCCTATGCTGTACTATATCAGTTAGATCATTCATTTTACGCACGCATGTTTATAATTTGATAATATCAATGAAAACAATTATTGTTTGATACCAGTTTTACTACTAAACTGGCATTTATCTATTTTTCTATTATATTTTAATTAATGTTTAATTGTTTAATGGTATCTTCCTAGTCCAATTTTTGTAAAATTACTAATTCATGACATAAAATCTTTGATACATTCTAGGTAATCTTACAGAAATGTTACATACATTACACGGTATATATTTATACGTCAACCTTACATGAAATATCTCTAGTTACAATAATTCAATGTAAATTAAAAGAAATACTAAATTATTTGTCCGTAAAATGAACTATTTATAATTTACGAATTCTAAATTTTGTATTTTAATATACATTTTAAATAAACTATAAAAATCATTAACTAAATAAATATACTTACCCACACATTCTTAAAAAAAAAAAAGTATTGTTGATCAGTCTAATATAATTTATTTTTATTTACTTAGGTATTTTCCAACTGTAAAATATTAAATTGTTTAAGTGCTCAATCATTAGTCGTGTTCAAATTTAATAAATGATTTAATAACAAATAAAATGAGTTTTCATTTTATTGTAGAAAAAAAGTTGATAAGCGTCATAATATTTGTGTTTGTAAATGGTCAAGATTTATACTTTTCCTTTATGAGGATTGTATTTTTTCTCATACCTTTCTGACCGACTTTCACTACTATCTACCTCTTAAATAGCAATTGATGTTCTAGCAGAGGTATTATAGTAGCTTCATTGTTTTTTAATAACTGATTCAGTAGATTAACTAATTCGAATTATATGTTTTATGTTATAATACCAATAATATTAATAATAATTATAATATGATAAAGTTATTTTAAAATCTTTAATCTCAAAATTATCAACAATAAATAGAGTACAAAATTAAATTAAAAATTCTTAAAATAAAAATAAAATTAATTAATTAATTAACATTGGTTATTATATTGAATATTATCTTCATCCTTCTCTCTTAGTTTAATTTAAATATGATTACAATTCACCTTGATTCATAAATTAATAATCTTACTTTTTATAATATCTGAAACATATAAAAATAATTGTTACTTTCTTCTAAATATGATAAAATATTAAATGTATTAAATGATAAATAATAACTGTAGAATTACCTTTTATATTAAGAAATTCAACTGAAGAATTTTCAATAAAATCATAAATTATTATTTATTAGTTATGTTAAAATACAAAACAATATATATTATATATTAAATTATATTTATAAATTTATAGAAATGGGTAATAATAATCTTACTATGATTCTGAACTTCGTATTCCTTTGAAACTATAAACAGATGTTATTAAATGTTTTTTTAATGGAAATAAAACTATTTGTAATATATTTTACTATTATACTATCATTAATAATATATTATCAATACGTTAAAAATCAAATAAAAAAGTTAACTAACCAACTAATGCACAAAAATGGTTTGGATCATTCAGTTTGGCTATAATTAATGAAATTTAAAGATTATATTATATAACTCATCAAAGAATGTGCAATTTATAAATTTAAATTCTTATTTCTAAACAAATGTTTTTTTTTTTTTTTTTATAATGTGCATGAAAATCTTAATTGTTTATTGACATAAAAAAAAGTGGGAAGGTCGATTTTGGATGTTCGTCCTTCGTAATTAAGGTTTATTATAATTAAGTTTTGAATGCAATGATATTGCATTAGAAAGTATGATTCTGAATAAAACTCAATGTAACACAATATACTGATAGGTCGTTCCATAAGTTTACCACGTATGTAAACTATTTATAAGAAAACTAAAAAAAAAATTGAAAATTGGACATTTTTTGGATTTTTGGATACCCAAAAAAGTTTTTTCATTTGCAAAAAAAAAAAAAAAACAACAAACAGCATTGTAAAAATATAAAACAAATGCATTCTTTGCATTTCGCTCAAAATCTAAAATGTGTCATATTCGTATGATTCAGGAATGATAAGTTCGATGTAAAGGTACGAATTGAACGCTTACCCCAAATTACATCTTGCTATTAATTGGTTATACGTGTATTTCGAGACATGGCGGTGGCGGATCTGAAGACTTTTTAAGAGAAGGGCGAATAAGTATCGTAGGTATAATTTAAGGGTAGTTTATATTCTTTAGCGTCGAGAACGTTACACTATCCTTTCAAATTCTACACGTTTTTGTATTATACGCAAAAACACAATACGCATACAATAATTTTGTATTATGTGGTTTACATGAATATATAGATATATTTTTCATTCTAATAATCATCAAAGTGTTTAAAAAAAACCAACTACTAGAGGGAGGCGATCACCGTCGTGATCTCTCAAATTCTCCAATGTGTCACGGTTATATGTTTTTTTATTTTAGTTATAAATAATTTAATGGGCTAGATATTTATTGGAAATTAATTGTGTATTATATTTTATTAATAATATATAATTTACTTACTAACATCGACGCTAGTTCCCAAGTACAAAAAAAATTGTGCGACTTCTTTTTTGAAAAAAAAAAAGAGAGTAAATTAATTTCATTGTTAATAAATTACAGTTGATAAAAATAAAAATTCATCACGATCAGTGTTAATATAATTTTATATCATTCACTAATAAAAATACGAAACAGAACAGAAATTATGTTATCATTATATTTTGTTGTGTACAAAATGAGAACATAAATTGTGTAGTAATTATAAATAATTAAATTAGCTTTTAGTTTAAAATACTTTAAAAATTTCTAGTATTTCCATTTTTAACTTACTAGTTTTTGGTGTACGAATAGTAGAAAACTGTGTATATTTTATTTCTAAAAATTGCATAAAAGGTTACATTTAAATTTTAAAACAATCAGTTAGCCGTTAGCTATATCTAAATTTTAAATAATAGGTAGGTAATAATTTTTGATGAATAACTTACCAAACAATTTATTAGTAATATTATGTTTTACTAAAAACATATTAATTGTAATGTTATTATTCTTATCAAAATCAATGAGTTATCACTTTTAACATAAAATATTTATGAATTTTGAGATATTCATTTGCTTGTATAGCATTCATTAATCTAACATTAGTACGTTATTATACAACATAGCGTATATAATTCATTAGGTACGTGATATATAGTAATAAATTGTATTAATTTTGCAGATACGAAAATTAATTAGTAAGTATTTAAATTTGTATAAACATATTATTACGTTTATTATGTTTATTGTTAATGAAGTTGAAATTGTGATTTGTGATACCTAACTTTCAAATCAAGCCTTCAAAAATAGTTCTGATATAAACCATTTCCCCCTAAAAATTTAAGAAAATTTATACCTTTTTATCATTAACATGCAATACATAGTAGATTATTACATATAGGAAAATGTATTTTACATTTGAAGTCGTTTTTAACATTTTTCATAATTTTCGCTGTATGAACTAATATAGTAAAAGACTCAAGAAAATAAACATTTATAATTATGATAAAATAATAATATTTATAAATTATATAATGTAATAATAAATTTAAAATATTATGAAACATTATTTTGTATTGTAAATTGTTATACTTACAACTTTTGTCGAAAATAAGTTTCATACATTCCATTGCTAACGCGTCGCCTATTCTATCAGGATCTTTTGATGCCCTGGAGTTTATGATGCCTATATATTTAATAAGATCGTATATATTTTATTACTATTATTATTATCATAATAAAAAGACAATGTCAGTATTATTTTATAAGCATAAAACTAATAAATAACTATTGATACTTATAAATAAATATCAATAATTTGTTTCTCGTCATTTATCGTAATATTAGAATTGAACTGTATTATAATCATGAAATTAACTTTTCAGTTTTTATAAATAAGAACACATTGAACTAAAAAAACCTGTACACAAAATATGACAAAAATTTAAATGACTTTGATCAATTCATAAAGGCTATTATACGATTGATAATTTAAATAAAACTCTTACGTGTCATATCAAATGCTTCTGCTATATCATCTGTTAATTTAATAGAACATTATAAAAATCATCCCCTTCAATAAGTTTTTACCCATTTCACATTTTAGATTCTGAATAAAGCGAGGAATATATTGGTTTTACTATGATTTTTTTTATAGGTTTATTTTTTCTTTTATGTCTGAGAACACTTTTTCGGGTAGAAATAATGGTCCGATTACTACAAATAGAATATGCTTTCGGTGGCCAAATTGCATTTAATTGATACTTAATTATTCTGAATATCTGAATACTGAATTTCTTAACAGTTTTTCCTCGAGAAAAGAAGAACTACCCGGAAATGACGGGAAAATGGCAAAATTCACGGAAATCGTAAGTTTGACGAAATTGTTTTAGATTTTTCATGATAACTTTTACAATTTTGAACGTAGGTACTTGAAATTTTTTTGAGTATCCCCATAGGTAGTTTTTAGACGTGGTAAACTTTTGGAAAAGCTTATTAGTATAATGCATTGTATTATATTGAGTTTCGCTCAGAATCGTATTTTCGAATGCTGCATTTAAATCTTAATTCTAATAAATCACACACAGGTGATTACAATAAAATCTAACAAATATATAAAAATTTATTTTCGTTATGCAATTTCCTTGAGGTTTTGAGTGTATACGTAGTATATACCCATGGTTTTTCAATAAAAGCTAGAGAATACATCCTATGGGAACACTACTGTGTATAATATACACTACCTATATAATATAATATAATATAATATAATGTATTATGCATACATGGGACAATAATATTATAGTTTTGTACTTCGTACATAAGCTAATGGGTAATTTGTAAGTAATTATAAATTTTGTTTTTTAACAAATCTCAACTAATAGAATAGTAATTAAAAGTATCCAAGGAAACAATTTAAAAATTGCTCCAAACCATAATCCAATTAAATAATCTGTTTAAGAATAAACAGAAAAGCTATAAAAATATTAAAATTTATACATAGTAGTTGTAACGCCGGCTGTGTGATAAAATTATATTGTTTGGCGGCAGTCGTAATAGTGGTAAAAATGTAAAATGCCCTTTTGAATTATTTTTCATTTTGTCGGCACAAGCCACTACCATGACATAAAATAATTGACATATTATTTAAAAAAAAAAACATATAAGTAATTTAATCAACTTAATTGAAATATATGTTTAAATTGATACGTTGCCTAGTTTAATGTTATAATAAATTAAATTAAATATTTTAATGGTCCAAAAATGATTTTTGATTTGTTAAATTAATTAACAAACATTTTTTTTTTTTTTTCTATCATTGAAGTAAATCTAAAAATATTTCAAATTGAATACAAATTGTGAATTTGTGACTTTCCTAAACGATTAATTTTCAATAATAAAATTAAGACAGTTAAATTAAAAACAGTCGGATACTCTGCAGAAAATATGGTTAAAACATTAAAATCAGTATGTTATAATTAATTAAGTAAACATTATATAGACAAGAATTATTATAATATGTTAGTACATACGGACGCATTGTTCAACTTCTTCATTGTATTCTGATTGAACTAAAAAATAAGAATAAACATAAGTATATTTTATATTTTATGTTTTTGTGACATTAAGTGCGTATTCTATTATTTTAAAACAAGTTGTTTTAATATCGAATAAAGTATTCAACAAATGATAAACCGTGTTTGTGTATAAACCATTAAAAATGGTACTTGCATGTGTCAAGTTTCAAATTAAAATTTATAGACAATCTATAGATGCAAATAATTCTATGAAAATTATTGGATACTAGTATACGTTATTAAAAATAATTTAACTAAGTATGGCTAAAAGTAATTGGATGACCGAAATTATATTACTATAGGTAATAACATTGATGACGTAAGTAGGTTTTTGACCATTTCAGTGGCATCAATAATATTTAATATCATATTAATTTCTACTACATCAAGAAAAAATGAATTAAATTGTACAATTCAAAATATATTCAATAAAATAAAATTTAAAAAATACCTTTGTAAACATTGGCAAATAAAATGCCAAATATACATGTTATAACAATTGAAGGTTTCGTGAATGTTGTCATGATGAATTTTGAGCGACAATTAAAATATAATATAGCGACTGATTGCCAAACAATGAACACTAATATACACTTACAACATAACTTATAAT
>CM023360.1:38128846-38145150 GCA_013282895.1 Eriosoma lanigerum
GGCGCTGGTGTAGGTGTCAGCGTCTGTGCGCAACGTGTGCATCTACTATTGTATATTTTTTTGATTCATATCACATATATTTTTTTGTTTCAAATTGTGCACGTCATTACAACTTATTACTAGGAGTCGGATTTTGTAACAAATGCTTTTATAGCGTAGTGTGTGGTAAAAATATAATTTAATTATATATCATAACTTCGTTTTGTATCATTCTGCTTACAATGAAATGAACTTTATTTAGTTTTCTTCTTCTGGATTTGCTTTTTGTTTTTGTTTATGTCTTTTTCTTTTAAATATATTTTTCGAAGAATTTTCACAAAAAAATCATATGCTAGAATTATGTATTTATTCATAGAACATAAAAATAATACTTGCATCAAGTTTAAAAATAAAATTTATAGACAATCCATAAATGTAATTAAATTTACACTAAGTTTAGAGTATTAGTATAAATGACCAAAAATAATTTAACTAAAAAAATTGGATGACTGAAATCGTATGAGTGCCTATAAAAATTATTAAAAATATACCTGTATGTTTATCTAAATATAATTTCAGTAGATAGCATAAAATTCTGTTCACTCAATAATTAACTTATATAAACTGAGAATATTTAATAAAATTAAATTAAAACATCGCTTCGTAAACGCTTTGCAAATAAAATACCAAATTTAAATATATTGACGTGGTTCTAAATATTTCAGGTACCTACTCAGGTAGAAAGTGTCTAGAAGAAGTGAATGAAAAGCTTAAATAGTGAAAAACATTGGTTGAAGGAAGAGGACTAAACATTTGTAATATTGGGCAATGCATATAAAAATGAAAAACAGGATGAGTGTGTCGGAGATAAGAATGCTTAGCCGGATGTATGGAGTAACTGTAGCGGATAGAATAAAGAATTAATAAAAGTAAAGGTAAAATGTAGGAGTCACATCAATTGTGGATAAAATGAAAGACAATAGTCTAAGATGATTAGGTCATATTATGAGGATGATTCAAGGACCTTGAGAGTTGTTATGGAAATGAATGAGGAAGGTAGTAGGTGGTGAGGAAGAGCAATGGAAAGGTGGATAGGTGGAATTGAGATTGATATGAAGATATCACGAGTGATGAACGAGATGTAGATAATCGAAATCTATGGAGTTTTAGGACTAGGTTGCCCCACCTGAATATTAATATTGCACATTTGCTTTTTAATTACCTATAAAGTTAGATTTTATTTTTAGACTTAATTTTTTTGCAGTTATGCGAAAAACTATCAATCAATAACGCGACACCTTTCCTGGTCTACAACAATATCAATTTAAACGTAGACGAATGATGTCACGATTGATTTTAAACAAAATTCATTTATAATTAAAATATAATACTCACGTTACCAAACAACCTTTATTAATACATACGAGATTAAAGTTGGTTCCAAGTTACTTTTAAATAGATTTTAATACACCTTTCCCCTAAATATTTGTTCAACTATCATTTATTGATGAGTAGCACCATAAAAATATTCAACACTTGTCTAACTCAAAATATCTTTATTACGAATACTTATATTTAATATGAATTCATTAAAAACAAATATTTACCCGATGAATATTAATAAACTATAATAGCTTATATATTCTCGAATATCAATAATATTATATTTATTTTTATTAAAATGAATATATGCTTTGAAACATAAATATCACAAAATTTATGGGGAAATTAAAATTTGTATGTTATATAATGAACTGAAATAATGCAGGAGTATATATTTATATATTATTTATTGCAATAAAATCTTATATACGTTTTACATTTATTTTAAAAAGCATTGATATTCGCTCCCAATTGTCATAGCGCCTAATAGTCCCGCACCCAATTTTCTGCGCCCAAGTGTCGGCATACCAATTAATATGTGTACGCATTTGAGATTCTGAACAAAGCGAAGAACTTATTGGTTTCACAAAAAGTTTTTTTTGTATGTAGACACTTTTACGGGTAAAAATAATGAACCGATTACCTGCACAAGTAGGGTATGCTTTCGATAGCAAATCGTTGGTACTTTATTTAGCTCATTTTTCGAATTTCTCAAACGTTTTTCCTTGGGAGGAGAAAAACTACCAAAAAATAGAGAAAAATCGGCAAAATTACTGTTTCATTGTTTTATTTCTTGATAACTAATTTAGTTTTGATCGTAGGAACTTGAATTTTATTTTAAATATTTACATTCGTAATTTACATACGTGGTGAAATTTTGAAATGGATTATCAGTATAGCATATTGTAATTTATTGAGTTTTACTCAGAATCATATTTTTTAATGCAATATCATTGCATTCAAATCTTAAATATAATAAACCACTATTTTTTCCGAGGACCGAAGGGTGGAAGGAGGAACGTCCACAATCGACCTTCTCAATATTTTTATTTTGTTATGATGTCTAAATAATTTATTGATTATCATACACCAAAATTCATCTATATTTCAATTGCAGGATTTAATATTAATAATATATTTACATATAATCATTGATTACTAGTACTTATATACAGGGTGGGGCACTAAAACGGCAGATTTTCAAAGATAAATTATAAAATAAAAAAACGAATATAAATGAATTATTAATGAAGTACATAACTTGCCATTTGTTTTTTAAAATCGATGTCTTCATGATGATGGTCATCTCTTCTCAAACACTTATCTAGCCTATTTCGTATATTTTCTACTATACGATGTATCACTTCTAAAGGTATACTGGAAATTTCTGCTTTAATTTTGTTTTTTTAGTTCATCAATGTTTCGAGGTTTCTGTGCATAGACTTTACTTTTTAAATACCGCCACCTGCACCTTATATGGGTAAAAGTTTATGTCGCTGTGTAAAATCCGACGTAGACTTCTACTGAATAAATTTAACGATAACTCATGTTTTCGTGTAGAAAACATCACGGACTTTTTATAAGAGCGGTTATGACAGCAGTGACGTTTTCAGGTGTGCGAATGATTTTTTGTCGTACAGGCTTCTTTTTTAATACTGAACCTTTTTCTTCAAAGTTGGTTATCCATATTTTAATACCCATAGCCGATGGTACCGAATTATGGCATTTAAGATTGAAATTAAGACGAAATTACGCTGTGCGGCTACGTAACTGTCATTATTTTTATAAAACGATTTTATTGCGCATAAGCACGTTATTTACCACTCCACTGTTCCATGTTTACTAAATGGCATGTTGTCTTTGAACTAATAATATTTAGTGAGAATTCTTATCTTAATTACTACTGAGAAAATCTATTTTTAAAATCGGCCGTTTCGGTGCCCTACCCCGTACATTATATATACATATATATTTTATTTTATATATACATACTAGTACATACAATCAATTATATAATATAATACATTCAAATCATTACTCTCTATAGTAGTCAAATCTTTTTGCTTCAATTTATTAATCTTATACTTCAGACATAGAATAATTTGGTCTTTTTCTTTCAGTGTATTTTCCAGTTCCATTACGCGGTTGTAGGATGACATTCTTATTTGTAGTTACCTGCTTTCTTATGATTTCGTTCAATCTATATATAATAGTTGTGGTATTTCTACGGATCAAGGTTGTATTTTTCGTATCAATAATTTTTCGCTGGTTCGATAGAATTATAACAATTTAATTTTTGTTTTTATTTATTCAGGCCATTTTTATCTATTATTGAACATTTTGAATGCAATATAGTTTTGCATGAATTACACTGAACACTATTTTCATTATTAACGATTGATAATTTACACTTTCAGCACAATATCATATTTTTAAGTATTTCTAACAATAAAATGAATAAGTATAAGTCTTTAAGGAAAAAACGACTATAAAGAACTAAAACTACTGGAATTATGATTGTAGTATAAAATATTGTACTGTATAAAACAAAAACTGTCATTACATAAATAAGAAGTAGAAATAAGATTCCGAATTCATCTACTAAATAAACCATAACCCACAACACAAATAAGAACGGGTTAAAAATATGAGGACATATTGTAGATTATTGTAGACATATTGGGTAATAACTGTTTAGTCAGCCTTTTTAATAATACAAAAATATTAAAAAGTATAATAAAACTAAGTTAAGTAAATGAAACAATTATATGTGATACATTCTATCTACAATTGTGATGTCTTTACATTATGTTAATTATTACATTATAATTAGGTTAAGCTATAATATATTAAATATAAAATGAAAATAATAAAAGAATAGTTCATAGTTGATTGAGGAGAGTAACGTCTAAACGTTTGTTACTGAAGGATTTTAATAAATTACATTATATTTTTAATCGAGTCTGTTTTTATTAGAACACACAAAAAATGATTTTGGTATAATATACAATTTTTAAACAATAAAACGAATACAGATCTTTTACAAGTTTATATTATAATAATTATAAGATTAATTTATATTATATACTTGTTAAAAATATACTAGTTTTAAAAAAATATATTTTAATGATTATTATTTCATTAGTTAAAATTGTTAATCCAAAATTATAGAGGTAATACCACTAAAGCGATAATAATAATAATTAATATATTTATATATTAAACTTTTTTTTATACAATATAATAAATAGAAGTATCAGAATTTGATTTATCATAACTACTACTCGCAGTATCTTCGGACACATAATTATCATTGCAAATATCTAGTGGTTTCAGTTCTTTTACACACCATTCCTTGATGGATAGTACACCTGTAATTTAAATAATTGGCAAGAAGGCCCATATGCATTTTAGATTCTGAGCGAAGCAAACAATGTATTGTTTTACAAAGATGTTTTTTTTTGATGTATGAAACCTATTTTTCGAGTAAAATTAATTGTCCGATTACCACATGTAGGGTATGCTTTCGGTAGCAAATCGTGTTTTGTTGGTACTTTATTTAGCTCATTTTTCGAAGTTCTCATAAGTTTTTCCTTGGCAGGGGAAAAACTACCAAAAAATTGCGAAAAATTACGGTTTCTGTTATTCTAATTTTTTTAATTTCGTGTTAAATAATAAAGTTTTGATTGTAATGACTTTTTTTTGAGTATTAACATAGGTAATATACAAGTGTAGTAAAATTTTGGAACAAATTGGTTAATTATTTGGTCCAGTATGAAACTTTGAACTTTTTTCCAAAAATGTTTAATATTTCCGGCAATTTAAAATTTATCGATTTGAAAATTTTATCGAAGTCTAATCATATACTACTTAATCGTTTTACAAAATATTTTGAAAATCGTGACTGACAATTTTTTTTTTATAGGCTTTAGGTTTTTAAAGTAAAATCTTCCGAAAATTAGCAAAATAACGGTTTAATTATATAATTTTTTTTAATTTCGTGATAACTAAGTGAGTTTTGTATTTAGGGACTTGAATCTTATTTTGAGTGTCAACATAAATGTTCTAAATTAATGATAAAAATTTTGAATCGATTGGTTCAATTTCTGACTAGATATTGAGCTTTTAACTTTTTTCCAAAAATGTTTAATATTTCCGGAAATTTTTGATTTTTCTTTTTAATTTTATCGAGGTCTATTCATATATACTTAATCTTATTACAAAATATTTTGAAAATAATTTGAATAATTTTAGTAGAAATGAATATTATGATTTTTTTTTTTATGTATGAAGACACTTTTTCGGGTAGAAATAATAGTCCGATTACCATAAATAGGTGATGTTTTCAGTAGTAAATTGTATCTAGTTGGTACTTTATTTAGCTTATTTTTCCAAATTCTCAAAAGCTATTCCTTGGGAGAAGAAAAACTACTAAAAATTTAAAAAATTTTAAATTCGTGATAACTAATTTAGTTTTAATCAGAGTGTCTTGAAAATCTTTTTGAGTGTTTACGTAAGTGAACTTCATAACAAGAAAACAATTTAGAAACGAATAGTTGATTTTCTGACTAAGTATAGAAATTTGGTTTTTTTTCCAAAAATGTTTAATATTTCCTGCAATTATTGGTTTATTGGTTTGAAAATTTTATCGAAGTTTAAATATACACTACTTAATCTTTTTATAATATATTTTGATAATCGCGACTGATATTTTTTTTTCATTAACTTTTAAAGTAAAAGTTCTTTAAAATCGGTTAAATTACGGTTTCATTATTTTGTTTCTTGATAACTAATTAAGTTTAGATCGTAGGAACTTGGAATTTATTTTAAATATTTACATTCGTTATTTACCCACGTGGTAAAATTTTGGAATGGATTATCAGTATAGCATATTGTAATATATTGAGTTTTACTCAGAATCATATTTTTTAATGCAATATCATTGCATTCAAATCTTAAATATAATAAACCACTAATTTCTCCGAGGATCGAAGAAATGAAGATGAAACGTCCAAAATCGACCTTCCCACTTTTTTTTTTAAATTATAATTGTAAAATGATGTTCATTTTTATGTATAAAAGTTGAACATGTTTTATATTTAAAAATGATTATACATAGTGATTAAATTTGATTCGAACCGCTAATTAATAGTTATCTTTACAGTTAAAATAAATTTTAATTTTAAAAACGTAATTATAATAACAATATAATTCTAAGTACAATATTATAGAGCATTCTAAACATTTTAAAAAATATTGTTTTATTGTTAAATTTTAACCTTAACATTAACTATCGTGTTATATAAATAATTTATTGATATAAAATAAATATTAAAATATATAATATTTTCATACACAATATTTATTTATCTTAAATGTATATATATATTTATTGTAATCTTGTTATAAAAAATTAGTTTTTTTTCATTTTAATTAAAAATATTACGTATTATTTATTTTTAATATTTATTTTATAATTGGATATTTGAAACTCTTTTCTTTAATTATTTCATTTATAAACATTATGGTCATATTATAAACTATAAATTCATACCTTTTTTAGTGCTATCTATGGCAACGTCGCGTAAATGTTTAGCATATATTCCCAAGTTTGAATCTAACAGAGTATGATTGAATCCTAATATTATTTTGTTTGATTGTAAGTCGTTTCAATTATGTGTTTAAATACCATTTTTAAGGACCAAATATAGTATATTATATCATAAAAGTCACATAATAAATAAATCTTTATATCTAAATTTATTTTTTAGGTATAATATTTTACCAATTTTATGCAATTGAATTTTACTTATTTAAAAAATATGGTCAGTAAAAATATATTTGAAGTATAAAATTTAATACTATAAAAACTATTACTTTTCATTATTAGTATATCATCTATAATAAGATGTACAATATTATTCAAATGAATGTTATTTAAATTAATTGTTTGAGTAAAATATAATAAACCAATAATACCTTCCATTAAACAATTTTAAGTTCTTGACTTATTAAAATATACAAATTTTAATTTAAATATAAGAAATGTTAAGATATTTCAAAAATTATTTATTCTGGATAGTAAAGTTTGAAATCATAAAATTTCTACTTAATTATACACTTTTAATGAATTGTATTTTAAACTAAAAAAGATATTACAAGATTTATGAGTGATTTATGTATGAGATTTATTTCATTTGAAAAAGAGAAACCAATTTCTACATAATAAGATTTCTTATTAAAATTTAAATTATGCTCTGTATAATTTTTTAAGCTTATAAAAAAATTCAATATGTAAGATGTCTCAGATCATTTACTAATTGCAATATCTCGTTTTAAATTTTTGAATGCTGTTCTTTGTAAATTATTATTTAAACAATGGGATATGGTATTACATGTGTTATATTTTTAATTTTAAACATTAAGTAAATATATAAAAAAAAAAAAATATTTTTATATTTAAAGTTATGTGAACTTATTAAGTATTTTATTAAGCGTATTAAAGCCAAATAAAAAAATACCTATATTTTTATGAAGTATTTAATATGTCTACTTTCTATATGGTTAAGTATTGTTTGATTAAAGTAATTTTGGGAATTTGTTTCATTTAGTTATAAAAGGAAATACTCTACGTCTTTTATTATAAATTATAATACTTAATTTAATATTTTCATATCATGGCATACAAATTTTATATTATCAATATCAATAAGGATCTTAAGTGATAACATAATTTTATACCTGCCAAAAAACATAGATGATAAAGGTCGATTTACTTACAGATAAATGACTGGCATTTAGTCAATTTATTATTAGGCATCAATTATGTATTTATTGACTAAATACATTTTACGTTCCTTTTTTTGATAGTTAAAATAATTTCAATAGATAGGTAACGTATATAAATCATTTTTCAATTAAATAAAATAAATGCTCAAACATCGACATCTTGATGAAAATCGAAAGTCGACATATCAAAATATTCATAAAAATATACTTTATAATTTAACTAGGTAAATTATAATTTACCATAGTTTAAAAAATTTAAAGTTTTTAAAATTTTTGTATGACTAATTTTTTTTTTTTTAAATTAATTAATGTTATATTATAGTACTAATTATTATTTTACTACAAAATAATTTTTTTTTAAAAAAAACATAATTCTAAAATTTTAATTTTTCATGGAGATATTGCAATGAATAAAAATATTTGAGGCACATAATACTTAGTACATACAGTAATTAAAGTAGATTTCCATAAATAGTTTGTCCTTAGTCACAGTAGCTAAAGTAAAACATTATGTCGTATTTTATTGTACTGCCAAATAGATATTATAATATTGGATATATAAATAAATTATGTTTAGTGTACAGGTGTACAGGTGTACACTTTTATAAAATATTTAAATATCAACTCACATCTAAGGCTTTCATTAATATATACATATAAATCTCCTAATTTGTGTTTTAAAAAAAACAATTACAATTAATAATTTATTAAATAAATGCATATATATATATTTTTATATATATTCTCTATAAATTTTTTTAATTATCAAACTAATATTTGTATAATGACAATAAAAAAATAATTTTGAATTTATTATAGTAATATAACTGTATTTATCATACACTGTCTATAACAATTTATATAAATCCTTATTCTATTTCAATATGTTTGAATAAGTTTATTGCGTTAGAATACATAATAATATAAAGTAAAAATACAACGAAAAAAGTTAAATATTGTGAAGTAATATAATACTAAAATAAAAGATAATCAATGTATAATAGAATTAAGATAACAAATTGTGTAATAAATTAATAAATTTGTCGAGTTATGTATAAAATCCATTTTTCTAGTTTTTTTGATAATTACCTATAAAATATATTCTATGCTAAGGCAGTTAGATCCTTAATGTCTTTTACAAATTTTTATTTAAATTTGATAAACAATTTCAATGGGAACAAAAATTGTTTGAAACCTGTTTTACTCCTTATCTGACAATTTCCTATTCATATAAATTTTAATCATTGTTTAATAGTATCTTTCTAGTTTTATTTATACAAAGTTACTAATTCTTGAGTTTATAATAGAACATTATTGATATTTTTTAGATTGACATACAGAAATGTGGTTCATATCAAATGATACGTTAACCTTAAAATATAAAATGTCTCTATTTTGACCATGTCAATAAAAATTTAAAGAAATATAAATTAATTGGCCATGAAATAAGTAATTTATAGTTTGAGAATTCTAAATTTAGTATTTTTACATAAGTACATTTTAATGAAACTATGATAATTATTAAGTAAATAAATTCACTTACTCTCACATACTTAAATTGAAAAAAAAAATTATTGATAAACAAGATGGAAATAATTCAAACTCATTGGTGAGGAAGGCAAAATTGAAGAAATTAACGACTCAAACAAATGGTATGTTGACACTAAAATGTTCGACCAGTGGTTGACGACAACATGACATAAACAGAGAAGATTTCTGAGATCATTTGTTAATTATGAAATTTCTTATGTAAAATGACCAATTGTTTATTATGACTATTTTATAATACACAAATCTGAGGTAGAAGAAAAACTTAAATGTTACTTGGGTATAGTTAATACTCAAACTAATAATGTTGTCAAAATTATTAGAAGTGGCTGTGGTTTGGAAATCAATAATTTCAAAGTTTCGGCCATGATAAAAAGTTTTGGTATAAGACACGAAACAAGTGTACAATATACGCCTTTACAAAATGGAAATGCGGAACGATCAATGATGACTATTTGTAAGACAGCAAGAACTATGATTAATATCAAATATTTTCCAAAATCCAACTCCATATGAATGGTGGTTCAACAATCGTCTAACAATATACATGTATATAGAATTTGGAATATAATCATATAGTTTAATTTCGAAGGAACGGAGAAATAATTGGGATGCAAAGGATAAAAGATACTTTATCGGTTATTTAGAAACAACAAAAGGATATAGCATTTGGTATAAGGAAAATAATTAGGTGTCATTAAGCCAGAACATTATTTTCAATGAAGAAAATGTTATAAATAACAAATATGTTGAATTTTCTACTGACATAAATAACGATGATACACTAAGACTTTTATATGATAATGTATTAGAAGAAGGAATTTCTATAGAAGATGAACCTGAAATGAACAGTAGATTTCTGAGAGAAGTAAACTTCTGAGCAAGAAATTATGAAGCTTAGATAAAGAGGATTGTTCCAGAAATCACTTAGATATAGACCAGAAATATTTTACTCGTTGTTTTCGGATCCAGAGACATTCGAAGAAGCTATACATTCTAAAAATTCTAAAAAATGGAAGGAAACAATAAGTGACGAAATGTTGTCATTGCAGAAAAATTAAACGAGGATATCATTAAGTTTATTAATAAATAAAAAAAACACTTAATAATGGATGGGTGTAGCAGACTAAACATAAAGATGGTAGAGAAATAGACTGATTAACAGCTACGCCTTTTGTAATATATGGTTAATGCCTTTTATGGCTTATGGTAATAAAAGGTTATGCACAAGTTTTGGAATTTATTACTAAAAAAGCTTTATTGTACTTAAGTTAAATAACGAGACCCGATATCACATTTACAATTAATTTAGTTAGTCGCCATTTTGAAAAACCGCAGAAAATACGTCAAATGCAGTAAAACTCATTTTTAAATAGGTATTTAAAATCTACACTGAATTATGGGCTATTTTTTAGTAGGAATACGAACATCAAATAAATTGGTTGTAGTGATGATAATTATGCTGGAAATATAATAACAAGAATATTTACAGAATCTACGTTTTGTCTTAACAAAGCAATAATTGTATGGAGATCACAGAGCCAAAAGTCAGTGTCATTATCAACAACAGACAGAGTATATTGCACCAAGTAAAGCAGTTCAGAGCTTACATGGTTAATGCAATTAATTAATGAAACTGAAGATAAGGAGACAAACTCAATATTTATACAGATAACCGAAGTGTTTTAAGACTTGTGAAAAATCCAGAGCTTCGTAATAGAATTAAACATATTGATGTAAAATACCATTATACCAGAGAACAACACGAAGTGTGAAAATTCATGTTGGAGTATGTGAGAAGAAAGAATCAACTTGCAGATATCATGACAAAACCAATATCAAAAGAGCAGTTCCAGTATCTCAGAGGAAAACTTGAAATACTTGAATACTTTAAATTATTCTTAATTGTATAATTAAATTAGAAATTAAATGTTGGATGTGTTGAAATATTAAATTATAATTGTGTACCACTTTTTATATAGTGTAGAAGGAAGGTAGTGTTTTCACACTATGCTACAGCGGCGAGTACTGAGTGTGCATATGTTATTTGTTTCTTTTTGTATAATATATGTTGTATGTAAAGACGCCGTCGCCGACGTCGTCAGTTGTCGTTTATATGTAAAACACGTCACGTACATTTATTCGTCGTATATTATTCGTATGATAATTGTTATTATAATTCATTTTTTCCCGTGTATATCTAAGATACTCAACAGTAATTAAGTACCTAACTATTTTATAAAAAAAAATTATGTTAGTAACAATATTGATTTTTATCACGAGAATAAATTTTTTCATTATTGTACATAAATGAAATATCTTACTCTTTACAAAACCTGAAACATATATATATATATATATATATATATAATGACTTTCTTTTAAATATGGTTAAATATTAAATTTATTAAATGATAAATAATAATCGTTTAATTACTTTTCATTTCATCATTTATAACTGAACAATTTCCAATAAAGTTATTTATTAATGTTTATTTTATTTTTATTATTGTTTATTTTTATTAATATTAAAATATCCATGCAAAATGGATAGGTATCATCACAGTAAGATGAGTTTTTGTTCAATACTCGTCTATACTCTTCATCCAATCTATATCATAATTTACCACTTCTTATTTTTCGATTTTTATCATGTTATCACAGTGTCACAGTCATACCTACTATTTATAATCCAAAAAGGGAGGTAAAATATTAAACTAATTAATTCGTAATAAAAAACAAATATTTTCAATGAAAACATAGGTATTCAAATTGTAAATAGTATTTAATATTTAATATTTATTCAATAATAAGTTATGAAGTCAATATATTTACGCAGTAAATTAGTAAATTATTATATTAACCAGTAGTGAATTACGTTATGTGTGATATTATGAAATGAGGAAATAGTTGGGCGGGTTGTGCGTATCAAAAATCTGCGATGATATTTATCTATTTTGAAATATTGAAGTAAATTTTTAAAAGCGAATTTAAACTTCGTTGTTTAAGTCTAAGTTTCAGATAAATAGTTGAATTGTATGTAGAACGATTAATATATTAGTATATTTATGTATTGAATTTAATATTCTATAATTACTTTTATAGAAATTTTCAATTTTCATGTTTTATATAGTATCACTTATGTACACTCTTTGTCCGAAAAGGCGTTAATAATAATAAATAATAAATGTAAGAAACATTTATCGCATTAATTTTATATAAATATATAATGATATTAATCATAGGATGATATTAGAAAATATCGTTTGTTTGTTAAATTTTACATGACAGTGTCTTGATTAATAAATCATTCGGTTCGTTTTAATACTTCATGTTGTCTAAATATGTATCTCCGTTTACCCTAAGTCTATCTTGATAATAATTACATACAATTCTATATGTGTAGAACTGCTTTCATTTTTTTAAATAATACGCATTTCAATATATAAATACTAAATATATACAATATTAATATATATAATATAATATTTTTTTGTGATAACAAGTCGATTTTCGAATAAACGAAGTTTTCAAAAAATTATCTTTCTCTGTTAATTGCTCGAAGTTAACTTTACACACAACTAGTATCTTTACATTCCCTAAGTTCTGTATTTTTATGTAGTCACTTAAATATTCCCCATGTTGTTTGGAACCATGATGATCTTGGTATTTTAGCAACAGGCTTTCATTCCCACAACTCTACCTTAATCTATGATTACTTTACTATGCTTAATTTTCATCAGTTTAATAAAATTATTAACTCCAGTGCAAGCTTACTAGACCTAGTCTTTTCCTACCATTCTAATCTATCCGTTACAGAAGCAGTTGCTACTTTAGTTAGTGGATATCGTTACCACCTGCTACTACATATTGGCCATCAATTCCCTTCAATTCCTTACCCCAGATACAGTTTTTCTTATAGAAAATTCAAATTCAAAAATTATTTACCAATCACTATTTTTTTTAACTCATTCCATTGGCCAAGTACATTTTCACAATATAGCATTGATAATGCAGTTTCCGTTTTTAATGATGCTCAATTATACTATTTGAACCATATATATATTTACATAATTAAGATAATGGTTTATTTAAATAGATGTCTAAAGAGCACCGTAACCGTTTAATAAGTAAAAAAGAGTTTACCTCAATTATAAAAAAAAAAAATGGATTTTCAAGAGATTATAATAAGTTTTCTGAACATGAAGCAAAATGCAAACGGTTCTTTAAATTAAACTACCAAAGGCATATAAGGCGAACGGAACAATGTCTCTCTATGTCACCAAAAAACGCTTGAAAGTATATTAAAATTAATTAAACATTACTCTTCTATGCAACCCTCTGTCCACTATCTTGATCCGACTTCTAACAATAATATTTATTTTTCATCACTTTTCTTTAGCTACTTTTCTTCTATTCTTAAGGTGCCTTCTTTATATTATGGTGCCACTTTATCTTCACCTTCTGAAAATTTACCTATGTTACCTTTTGATCTCTCTTCGAACTCTTACTTCAATCCTGAGTACGTTCTCTCAGCTTTAGAATGTCTTCAACGTGCAAAATATTTTGACCCTGATGCCATCATCCGTTTGTTTCCTTCTTAACTGTCATTTTTATTCTTCCCTGTTTTCCATCTTTTTAAGCATTCCCTAGATGAAGGTTGCTTCCTAACTATATGATAACTTGCTCTATAAGTCCCATTCTGATTTTGGGTGATTCATGTGTGGTTATTAGCTATAGGACCATCTCTATACTTCCTCGCTTAGCTAAGATTTTTGAGCTTTTTGTTTACAATTCCATTAAGCGTACCCTGAATCACATTTTCATCACTCAATAACACGGATTCAGATCAGGTAAGTTGATAATTACTGGAGGTATGACCGCGAACTATGTACTCGTATACTGTCGTCTTGGCGTTTATTATATTAATACATAATAAATAATATATGAATAGGAAATAATAAACTTACTAATTTTTAAACTTTCATTCGATGAAATAAAATTTTCTGAAACTAATAACATATATTACTAAACGTTTTTTTAATAATAATACAAATTTGAAATTTGATAATATATTTTATTATTATATTGTCATATTATTAATTGTAATAAAATAATACGTAATAGATAAAATTAAAAAGTTAACTAACCAATTTCTTTACAAAAAGTGTTTGGATCTTTCATATTATCTATATTTAATGCAATTTAAAGGTGCATTATATTACGTATAAAAGAATGTAACATACAATTTATATGTTTATTACTAAACAAATTAATGGTGTTTATACAAATATTTTCTATTTATTAATATTGTAATGTATCATATTTGAATGATTTAGGAATGAACCTGATAAGTTCTATGTAAATATATTTGAATGCTTCTTTAACTACATCGCTTTGTTAATAGGTGAAATATGTATTTCAATACATAGTTATATAATTGTTCTATTGGCTATTCGTTTGAAATTGATTGTTTATTGTATTTATCAATACCTAGAATATTATATAATTACCAGTATTGACGATAGATCCCAAATACCAAAAGTATGATGCAGGCACTAATTTGGAAAAAAATAGGGTAAACTGATTTTAATGCTTAAAAAATTCAGTTGATAAAAATTAAAATTCTTTACAGTTAGTATAAATTTCATTTTATTCACTTATAAAAATACGATTCATACAAATTATGTTATCGTTTTGTTTGTCTATGTATATAGTTAAATGACAATATAAATTGTGTATTTTACCTATAAGCTCAAACCAATAAATTATAAACAATTTAGTTAGCTTTTAGTTTTAATACTTTAAAAATTTCAAGTGTTTCAATTTTTAACATACTAATATAATAACTAATATAATTACTGGAATAAGATGAGTTATATTGGAAGAATCTTTTATCCTTAAAATATATCTATTTTTAACTTACTGGTTAATGGAACACGTAATAGATTATTTTGATCTGAATGATATTCTTTACATAAAAATTGTATGAGAGAAAAACATTCAAATAATTAAAATAATTAAAACAATCACTTAGCCATTAGCCATATTTAAATTTTAAATACTAATAATATATTTGTATGAATAACTTACGAAAGTCATTTTCAATAAGTGACATTTTTACTAAAAACGTATGGATTATAATGTTATTATTTTTATGAAAATCAATGAGTTATCACTATTAATAGCAAATATTTTTTGATATATCCATTCGTTTGTATTAAATTTATTAATCTAATATTGTTCTACATAAAATTTATAGAAACCATTAGGTAGTTAAATGATATGTAGTAATATATTTTATTAATGTACATATACGAGAATTGATCAGTATTCAAAATAAACACATTACGTATGTTTATTGTTAATAGTTGAAATGGTAAAATTTTCAAATTAGGTATTCAAAAAAAGTTCTAATATGAACCATTTCCTCTCTAAAAATTTAAGGATTTATATACCTTTTATCATTAATATAATAATATGTTATATATATTAGGGTGGTCCTTATTTTTGAACATTCGATTTTTTGATTCCGCACCCCCCCATTTTGTTCAATATTATTTAAAAGTAATTTTTGTAAATTTTTATAATAATTGCTCACCCCC